>CM047747.1:25861478-26015052 GCA_026225825.1 Pistacia integerrima
TGACAATTTGTGGAGTTGAGGATGAGATAAAAGCAGAGCCAACTGTAGGAAGGGACACTTGCAATTGATATAGTCTATCCTTTGAGGATCCTCAAAGTAACACCATCTTGGTGAACTTATCCTTTATAAGACAATGGTAACTATAAAATTCCACTATTACATCATTATCTCTAGTCATAAGAGAAATGCTTAGTAAATTTTTTGCAATATGTGGAACACACAACATTTTCCTAAGATGCAATAACCAAGGACAAGTGGTAGAAGGCAATAAAGACTCACCTATGTGAGTAATAGGCACATTTTGTAACGCCCACCTTGAAGTATGTAGCTTATTTATGCTTGTTTGCCCTTAGTTTTGTTTGTTTGCCCTTAGTTTTGCCTGTTTTAAGGTGGAGGATTGGCGAAGTTGGGAATTGCAGACTTCGCCACGGCGAAGAAGAAAGTTAGTCGCGGCGATGTATGCTCTAGAATTTTTCGCTGAGGCAAAGAAAAGCTTTGTCGGGGCAAAAAGCTGGCTAGAATTCTTGAGAAAATTCTAGAGAATTTTCCTTAGGGGCAAAGTGACCGTTCTACCCCTAATTAGTTGTAAATGTGGGAAGTGAAAACTAAGGAAATTTTATGGAGAGTACAATGAAGGTAAGGGCATTTTTGTAATTGACTAAAGGGCAAAGATGGAATTTTCAAGAGAGTGTAAGGGCAAAATGGGAAAGTATGCCTATTAATATGAGATATTAAGGGTTCAAGCACAAAAACACTATCATTCTCTACTCCCTCACACGCCACCCTTTCCTCTCAAATTCTCTACATTCCTTCATCAATTTTCAAGGCATTTTAGAGGACTTTTGGTAGAGATTCATTCCTAAGCATTCCAAGGGTTTTAGAGAAAGAACAAGTCTACCAAGGAGAGAGATTTTCTAGTGGACTTATTCATGCTCTAGGTAAGTAAATCCCACCCAAGTTATGATTTGAGAAATCAATTGATGTAGCGACTTTATACATGTATGTGTAAGCTTATGATTTTGAGAATTGTTGATAAGATTGATGGTTATGGATGAGTATATTTTAGCCATGAGAAGTGGAGTTTGTTGCATGGTGATTGATGGAAGTTTGGTTGAATTTAGAAAGAGATTGAGTAGAATTTATGAAGTGTTTTCCTGGCGAGGTTTAATATTGTTTTAAGGGAGTTTTACTCCAAATATTGGTGGTTTGAGAAAGAAGTAGACATATAGTTAAAATAGAATTTGAGTCTGCATGCATTATGTTTGATGAAATGTCTAAGAGAAGTGTATGTATGAGTATATTTATTAGTGATCTTTTTATAAGCTTGTAGATGGTAGAGAAAGACTTATTTTTATGCTACATGGCATGCTTGCAATAAATATTTGCATTTAGAAAGAATATTAAGCATGAATCATCTACATGCAAACATATGCATATGTATGGGAACTAAAGAATAAAGAACTTAAAGACTAAAGAGAAAGAATGAAAAAGCTAGAATGCTTTAAAAGAAGAAAAGAACAGGTTGTTGCGATGGGGAACCCGTGAGTGACAAGAAGAAGAAGATTCCCACATGCACGCCACCTTCAGTGAGTGGCTGAAGAATAAGAGGAAGAATTTGTACGGCCTGTAAGAGTGCATGTGGATGAGGGCTATACCTAGAAGAAAATACCTACATGCACGCCACCTTAAATGAGTGGCCTAAGAAGAAAAGAATTTGTACAGTCTGTAAGAGTGCATGTAGATGAGGACTGTACTCACTCACACGGTCAGGGTTCTGAATCCATGCATCAACCGAGTCCGATTAGCAAAGAATAAGAAAGAATAAGCAAGCAAGAAAGAAAAGAAAAGAAAAGAAGAAGAAGAAGAAAAGAAAAGAAAAGAAGAAGAAGAAGTAGAAAGAAAAGAAAAGAAAGAAAGAATAGAAAGCAAGAATAGAAGGAAAGAAAGAAACATAGAAAACAGAAAGAAAACAAAGAAATAGGAAAGAAGAAAGAAAATGCATCTCTATGCATTTGTGCATTTGCATCATACCTATGCATGGTACCATGATTCCTATCATGGGTAGTGAGAAATTAGAAGAAAGAAAGAACATAGAGAACTACAAAGAAAGAACAAAGAAAGTTAGAATGAAAGAAGAGTGAGAACTAGAAAGAGTGAAAGAATAAAGAAAGAACAAAGAGAGAAGGAAGAAGAAGAAAAAAGAGTAAAGTAAGGAAAGAATTCAGAATATGAGCAACGGAGATAGAAGATTATGTAGCGGATTTACTTACTGAGCAACTAGTACTCAACTCGTATGTTCTAAATGTTTTTGCAAGATAGGTGAGAAGTGGTCGGATGGACGTCGAGAAGCAGAGAGAAATGGCACTACTGTCTACTGTTTTAAGCTATGTATATGATACTTTTGTTATGTAAAGAATTAAATGTTTATATAGTAAAGGAAATTTTTGGGTTCATTACTTCACATATTTTATGCTTATGTATTTTTATCATAGTATATTTTCCAAGTATACTAGCTACAAAGAAAGTATTACACATTTTGGCCATTCCCTACTTGTACTGTAGAGCCTCCTTGATAGTTGTTTTTAACCACTAAGTTCGTTGCATCGGCAGTCATCTTGAGTTCGCATACCAAGTCTGGTCAGTAAGCACTTGAGGAGTAGTAGCTGGTATGTTTGAAGAGTTTACTATTATGGATGATGTAGATAAGTATCCCCTTCCTAGGACTAGACTTGAACTAGAAGTTGAGGTAGAGTTAACAGGAAAACTAGGATGGTAAGCCATATTCTGTGGAGATTAATTAGTTCCAACATATCTAGAATAAACAAGATTGGAAGGAATAAATGTAGAAGCAGAATTATGTCCAAATGGACCTATCATAATGCTAGTCAACAAAGCTTGAGCTGTATTAGTAACTTGATACTAAAAAGATCCCTATGATGTTAGCTGGTTAGGTAATCCAAGATTGTCAGAGCCTTGAAAGCCATGATAAAACCTATGATAGCATTGAAGGGTAGTATGCCCTCTTTCACCATAGACTTGACAAATAATTCTCGGTCGATAATAGCTTCTTCCCCTGCCTCAACCTCTTGTTCCTTGGGGATTATAGATGAATTTGGCAGAGGATAAAGGAACAATAAATTATCTATATTTGTTTGCTGATAAGGCTGGTGAAATTTAGGTCTGAAACTTGCTTGATTCACATTGTTGCCAAAGTATTAAGGAATAACAGGACCTTGTTAAGGACTAAAAGTCTAATGTTGTGGGAAAGGAAGATTTTGATGTTGTAAGGGAAAATTAACAATCTGTTGAGTGTTCAAATTAAAATTTTGAGAGGTTAAAGCAGACTCATTGGAAACCTGTTTAACAACCATTAGAGCTGAGGCCACCTGATCATAGAAATTTGTAAAAGAATTCCAGTTTTATTTCATGCTTGTGCAACAGGAATCAGGCCTCTTGTAGAGTCGTTTGACTACTGATTACAACAAGGTTAGCCACTACTGCATCTTATTCCAGCCCCAACCCATCCAAAATGTACAGTGACAGTTCTTCATCACATATATGAACACCACTCAAAGTTAATTCATCACCTAGCTTCTTCATCTTTAACACACATTCACTTATACTGGTAGAGTCTTTCTTAGCACTTTGTAGCATATTACACAAATGTAAGGTTCTAGCTTTAGCCACCGATTGAAAATGTAATTCTAACAAGTTCCAAATCTCATAAGAGATACTACATTTAGCTACAGGACGAAACATAGCTTCAAACATAGAGGATAAGAGTCAACTTACTAGGAATTGATCAATCTTTTTCCAAGCAAAGTAGCTAGGGTTTGACCTCTTCACTGATTTGTCAGAACCTTCTGCCTTTTTGACCAAAAATAGCGGAGGACATCTCCTTTCTCTAGTCACGGAGCCATCAATGCCATGTGAAGTCAAAGCTGGGAGAATTAGTTATTGCCAAAAGGTATAGTTCTTCTTCTACAACTTTACTGAAATTGATGGTAGAGTGGGAGGGATGTTTGAATTGTTTGAAATAGTGAAATCATTCTCCATTTCCATTGTTCTAGGAGCTAAATTAGTAGAAATTAGGATCAAAAAGCACATTGGCATTGGTCTAGTGTAACGCCCCGCTTGAGGTACGTTGTTACTGTTTCCTCTTTCGCTCTTATTTTGAGTTGTTTTTGGTGTTATTGTTTGATTGAGTGTTGTGTTGAATGTTTGCCCTGAAAATTGGTTGAAAACAGAAGAATTTCAATCTGCCGTGCTTCGCCGGAGCGAAGAAGAATCTTAGCCGCGGCGAAGAGAGGTTGAAGCCACGGGGAAGGGCTGGCAGACGTTTACGCGCGGCACAGTTTCTTCGCGCGGCGACAACCCGAATAATTGTTGATTGAGTTTTAGATATTTTCTTCCTTAAGGGCAATTTGACCTTTCTACCCCTAATTAGCAGAAAAAGTGGGGAGTTAATTGTAAGGATATTTCATGGAGAATAGGTTGAGTTAGGGGGTGAGTTTGTAATGAATCAAAGGATATGGATGGAATTCCCAAAGAAGAATAAGGGCAAAATGGGAATGCTTTGGGATGTATTTCATTAAAAGGAATTAGAATCAAAGAAACCCCTCATTCTCTTCTTCTCAAACGTGACTTCCCATCCTTACTCCTCTCAACTTCTCTTTTCTTTTGTTCAAGGAATTTCAAGGGTTTTTGAAGTGATTTGGGGTATAGAAATCAACCCAAGGCTTCCTAAGGTAAGGATTTCTCCTTAAGTTGTGTGATTTGTGGATTTTAGTTCATTTTGGTTTTTTGAGGGTTTTCATTCTTTTGGTTAAGATTAGAGGAAAAATCAAGCTAAGCAAGTGAAAGGAAGGATTTGTGAAGTCTCTACATAGCAAGTAAGTAAAACCCAACCCAAGTTGAGATTTATGAAATTTCTTGATTAGGGTTTTGATAGACTTGATGCATGTATGTGATATACATGTAATATAGCATGTATGAAGGATTAAGTAGAGATTTCTATGCTTTGTGATTGTTTATACCTTGCAAATTTGAGAAATGGGTTGTTGGTTTGGCAAGGTAGTTGAGATGGAATTTAAGGGGTATTATGGAACCCTTTTTGGAAGTGTTTTGTTTGACAGGTTATTATGGCTTTGTGAAGGGGTTTTTCCCCATTTTGGATGGTTAGGAAAAGTTTTAGATTCATGGCTATGATAGAGTTTTATAGTGCACATGAGTTGTTTGATGAAATGCCTAATAAAGGTTTGAGTGTGAGTAATGAACCTTAATTCTTGCAACATTGCATGTTGGCATTTCACAAGTGCATTAGTAGAGATGAATCATCCATGTGCATTGTTATATGCATTGACAAGTGACCTAAGAAAGAGTAGGAAACTTTGTGTTTAGAAATACCCTATGAGTAGAGAGCTTAGTGGGTAAAATTACTCTAAGGGTAGAGAGCATTGAAAAATGCTACAATAGAATGAGTTAGAAGAGTAGTATAGTTGGGATGATGCTTTGTGATCATCACCCGACCGTTATGGGAATCGGATTGATGCTTTGTGATCATCATCCGAATAGCCCTTAGAGAAATGGGTCGACGCTTTGTGATCGTCACCCGATGAGTAGTAGAAATGGGTAGATGCTTTGTGACCACTACCCGATTAATTAAGAGATATGTAGGTTGATGCTTTGTGATCATCATCCAACGGCTAGTAGAAGCGGGTTGATGCTTTGTGACCATCACTCGATAGTGACTAGAGACGGGTAAATGCTTGGTGATCGTTACCCAAATTTCATGAGGAACGGGTAGGTGCTAGGTGATCTCCACCCGATAGTTAGAGAGAACCGAGTTAGTGCTTTGTGATCCTCACTCGGTAGTCACTAAGAACGGGTTGGTACGTGTGAATTCCACCCAATAGCCATAGAGTGAGATGGTGCTGTGTGAACGCCATCCGGCCGTACCTCCGGTAAGATGAGGCCATGATGTTATTAGAAACAGAAATAGAAACAGATTAGAAAAGGAAAGAATTAAGAGTCACACACGGGGACAGACAGTTAAAGAGTTTTACTTACTGAGCATTATTTGTGCTCACCCCGTTATTTTTCCTTTGTGGATGCAGGTTCTAGGTGATGATGCGGTTGGAGGGCGTCGGCGCGCGAGGAGCAATAGCTACTGTTCCCTATTTTGTCTTTTTGAAATGCACTTTTGTAAACATAACCTTTGTGTATAAAAGACATGTGATTTGTAATGAAAAAGAAACATTTTGGGCCCAATTTTCCATTGTTAATTGCATGCATTGTACTAGTTTTCAGATGTTACATTTTTGGTATCGAGCAAAGATTTTGGGATTGAAGCAGGTGTACTATTCTCATCGCCACGCGTCCCTCTAACCGATTGTGTGAGTAATTCTTTCCTTACATAATTGTTTCTTGAGTTCATTAGCGTGATCATTTTTGTAGATGAGGCGTAGTTATCGAAATCGCGGTAAAGGTGTGGTGAATGAAGGAGAACCTTCTAACCCACCAGAGTCTACGCCCCCTCCCTTGGATGAAGCTAGAATCCGGGGAATTGTACAGCAAGTTATGGCTGAAACTCAGGGGAGAGTAGTACCCCAGTACAATGCGTCGATACTTTGTGAGAGAGGGCAAAGCGGTACCTCCCCGTGCGAAACGAGTTGAACCGATTTACGGTCTTTCTAGCCCGGCATCAACCCTCGAGTTTAAGGGTACTACAGATCCGGTGATAGCGAAGAGTGGCTTGGAGTCGAGTAGAACGAGCCACGGGTTTATTTCCCACGTCGGACCGGGAGAAGATCCGGTATGCGAGTTTCTTGTTTCGGGGTGATGCCCGAATTTGGTGGGAAATTGATGGAAGAAACTCACGCCTGAACAAGATAATGACGTGGGAAGAGTTTAGGCAAGAGTTTGAGGTGAGTATAGATCGGAGGACCAAGTTCATGAGAAGGTCCAAGAATTTATCGATTCTGACAAGGGACTAGCGCTGTGAAAGAGTACTCAGTGAAATTCAATGCTCTTGCAAGGTTTGCACCGGGAATAGTTAGCACTCCGGCCTTGAGAAGGGATAAATTTGTGCATGGATTGAAGCCGGAGATAGCCCGGGATATTATGACAAGCTCCAACCCTCCTCGAATTACAGGTGAGGCCTTGAGGCGGGCAATGAAGGCGGAGATTTTTGAGAATAAAATCTTCCCCGTAGGATCCTCGGCGAAGGACCGGAAGGAGCTACCCTCCGCTCCTCGGAGAGAAACATGAGGGTGAAAAAGGTAAAGACATGAAGAATCAGAAGAAGAAGTTCCAATGATAGATCGTAATAGAAAAGAGTGGAAGAATAAGCGACCTCGGACGGAAGGGTTTCCTCCTTGCCCTAAATGCGGGAAGAATCACCCGGGAAAGTGTCGAGGGATCGAGAGTGTGTTATAGGTGTCGGCATGTAGGGGCACATGATGAGAGATTGTAAAGCTCCTCTTCCACCAACCACTCGGGGAGTTCGGGAGGTATCGCGAATGCGAGCCCCTTTTAAACTTGTGGCACGGGGTGAAAGCAGAGGCCGACCATCGGCCGCATTCGGTCGCTTATTATTTCATGCAGTCCCTTTATATGCTTTAATTGATTCGGGTGCTACCCATTCGTTTATATCTTATGGGATGCTTGAGAGATTAGGTTTGAAACCTACTAGAGCGACTCAGCCCATTAAGATAGAACTACGATGGGGTTAGTGTTGTGACTCAAGAGATTTTGTTAAGAGAGTCCTTAGTGATCCAGGGGTAGAGAGCTAATCGTTGACTTAATAGTTTTCGATATGCCCGATTTTGATGTGATTCTGGGCATGGACTTCCTAGGGAGATATGGAGTAGAGATTGACTGTCGGAAAAAGAAGGCGAGGTTTAACCTTGATAGTGGAGATAAGTTTAGTTTTGGAGAAGGCCATCGGTTGAGTATCTTGATTAGTAATGTGAAAGCCGGGAAGATGTTGAGAAAGGGGGTGTTCGGGTTATATTGCCCATGTAGTGCGAGTGGGTGATGTTCCACGATTAGAGATCCAGAGGGTGCCGGTAGTTCGAGACTTTCTAGATGTGTTTCCGGAAGAGTTACGGGTTTGCCTCGAGAGAGAGGTAGAATTTAGTATCGAACTAGCACCGAGGACACACCAATATCCAAAGCCCCTTATCGAATGGCCCCGGTGAGCTCCAAGAATTAAAGAAGCAACTCCAAGAGTGTTAGATAAAGGCTTTATCCGACCAAGTCATTCCCCTTGGGGAGCTCCAATCTTGTTTGTGAAAAAGAAGGATGGATCACTAAGGATGTGTATTGACTATAGGGAGTGAATAAAGTTACGTGAAGAATAAGTACCCACTACCCCGGATAGATGACCTTTTTGATCAGTTGAAAGGAGCGGTAGTGTTCTCCAAAATTGATTTGAGGTCCGGGTATCATCAAGTGAGAGTGGTTGAGCAAGATGTGGCTAAGCCTGCCTTTCGTACAAGGTATGGGCATTATGAATTTGTAGTAATGCCGTTTGGCTTGACTAATGCCCCAGAGGTTTTTATGGACTTGATGAGCAGGGGTATTTCAGTACTTGGATCAGTTCATTGTTGTCTTCATCGACGACATTCTGATTTACTCAAAGTCAAGAGAAGAACATGAGAAACACTTGGGATTAGTATTGCAACGGCTGAGAGAAAAGAAGTTGTGTGCTAAATTTTCTAAGTGTGAGTTTTGGCTGAACCAAGTGATATTCCCCTGGGTCATGCCGAGTGTCGAAGGAGGGAGGGTTTCGGTAGATCCAGAGTAAAGTGCAGGCAATCTGGAATGGCGCCAGAACAGTGAAAGAAATCGTTTAAGGGCTTAGGCTTAGCGTACTACCGGCGATTTGTAGAGGATTCTGATTGGCTAAAGCCGTTGACAGCTCTTACCAAGCGAAAACTCCTTTTATGCAGGTGGTAGCTTGTGAAGAAAGCTTCCAAGAGTTGAAGAAAAGGTTAACATCGGCTCTGTACTAGTGTTACCACGGGAGGGTGTAGATTATGACATTTATACGCACGCCTCCCCGCGGGGACTCTGGAGTGTGTTGATGCGCTTAGGTAGGGTTATAGCTTATGCTTCTCGTCAATTGAAAGAGTACGAGACTAGATACCCTACGCATGACCTAGAGTTAGCATCTGTGGTCTTTGCTTTAAAGATATGGAGGCATTACCTTTATGGTGTGAAGAGTAATATCTACACCGATCATAAGAGTTTGAAGTACTTCTTCACTCAAAAGGAGTTGAATATGAGGCAGAGAAGGTGGTTAGAGCTGGTCAAGGATTATGATTGTGAGATCAAGTATCAACCGGGGAAGGCCAATGTAGTAGCCGATGCCTTGAGTAGAAAAGCCCATGTTTCCCGGCTTACCAGGCAGAAAGAGTTAATAGAAGAATTGTCTAAGGAGGCAGTTGAGGTGATTAGGGAAGAATTGCCCGACCTAGTGGTACAGTCCTCTTTACTAGAGGAAATTAGAGAAAAGCAAATGGCTGATGAGTGGTGTCAGAAAATAGTTCAGCAAGTGCATGAGGGCAAGACATCAGAGTTCTTTGTGAGAGATGGTGTCCTCTATTTCAAATCGGGTTGTGCATTCCTCCAAATGAGGAGTTGAAACAGAAAATTCTTATGGAGGCTCATGACACACCGTACACCGCTCATCCGGGAGCAACCAAGATGTATCAGGATATCAAGAAAGGCTATTGGTGGTCGGGTATGAAGAAAGACATTGCGAGTTTGTGACTAAATGCCTAACTCATCGGCGGGTGAAAGCAGAACACCAACGGCCGTCAGGGTTGCTTCACCCATTGAGTATCCCAGAGTGGAAATGGGAGAGTATTTCGATGGATTTTATCACGGGTCTCCCTAGAGTACAGAGAGGGTATAATGCTATATGGGTGATTGTGGACAGGCTAACCAAATCAGCCAATTTCCTCCCAGTAAAGGATAGTACCACTACAGATCAGGTTGGCCCAGATTTACCTTAAGGAGATAGTCGATTGCATGGTGTGCCCAAGACTATAGTATCGATAGAGATTCCGATTTGTTTTCAGGCCCTTATGGACAAGTTTACGAGGAGTTTGGGTACCCGTTTAGCATTGATCTTGCCTATCATCCTCGGATAGATGGCCAAACCGAGAGCCCGAATCAGGTGCTCGAGGATATGTTGAAGCTTTGTTGCATGGATTACGAGGATCCCCTGGCATGAGATGTTACCATTAGTAGAATTTGCCTACAACAACAGTTATCAGTCTACAATTAGAATGGCGCCTTACGAGGCTTTGTATGGTAGACGGTGTAGGTCTCCGCTTCATTGGGATGAAGTAGGAGAAAGAGATGAGTTGAGTACCACTCTTGGGCGGAGATGACTCGGGAAGCTAGTAGAAGATGTGAAGTTAGTCGAAATAGAATGAAACAAGCCCAAGATCGAGAAGAGTTATGCCGATTTGAAGAGGAAAGAGGTAGAATTCCAAGTGGGCGATAAAGTATTTCTGAAAGTTTCCCCTTACAAGCGAGTAATGCGCTTTGGAAGCCAAGGGAAGCTAGCACCGAGGTATATAGGTCCTTTTGAGGTCTTGCAACGAGTAGGAAAGGTGGCCTACAGATTGGCATTACCACCTAGCATGGACGGGGTGCACGATGTCTTCCATGTCTCGATGCTACGAAAGTATGTAAGTGATCCCCTCCATGTCCCCGAGCGTAGAAGACATTGAAGTAGAGAGAATCTAGTATATGAAGAACGTCCGGTTCAGATTTTTAGATCGAAGGGTTAAAGAACTTGGAACAAGAGTGTTCCGCTAGTGAAGGTCCTTTGGAGGAATCACAAAGTGGAAGAGGCCACTTGGGAAATAGAAGCGGGACATGCGAATCGCTTCCCGAGTTATTTGCGTGAATTTCAGGGACGAAATTCTTTTAAGGGGAAGAATTGTAACGCCCGCTTGAGGTACGTTGTTCTTGTTTCCTTTTCTTTTCGCTCTTATTTTGAGTTGTTTTTTGGTGTTATTGTTTGATTGAGTGTTGTGTTGAATGTTTGCCCTGAAAATTGAAAATTGGTTGAAAAGAAGAAGAATTTCAGTGCTGTAGGAGCGAAGAAGAATCTTAGTCGCGGCGAAGAGAGGTTGAAGCCACAGGGGGAAAGGGCTGGCTAGACCAGGTTTCGCGGGCGACAGAAGTTTCTTCGCCGCGGCGACAACCCGAATAATTGTTGATTGAGTTTTAGATATTTTTCTTCCTTAAGGGCAATTTGACCTTTCTACCCCTAATTAGCGGGGAAAAGTGGGGAGTTAATTGTAAGGATATTTCATGGAGAATAGGTTGAGTTAGGGGTGAGTTTGTAATGAATCAAAGGATATGGATGGAATTCCCAAATAAGAATAAGGGCAAAATGGGAATGCTTTGGGATGTATTTCATTAAAAGGAATTAGAATCAAAGAAACCCCTCATTCTCTTCTTCTCAAACGTGACTTCCCATCCTTACTCCTCTCAACTTCTCTTTTCTTTTGTTCAAGGAATTTCAAGGGTTTTTGAAGTGATTTGGGGTATAGAAATCAACCCAAGGCTTCCTAAGGTAAGGATTTCTCCTTAAGTTGTGTGATTTGTGGATTTTAGTTCATTTTGGTTTTTTTGAGGGTTTTCATTCTTTTGGTTAAGATTAGAGGAAAAAATCAAGCTAAGCAAGTGAAAGGAAGGATTTGTGAAGTCTCTACATAGCAAGTAAGTAAAACCCAACCCAAGTTGAGATTTATGAAATTTCTTGATTAGGGTTTTGATAGACTTGATGCATGTATGTGATATACATGTAATATAGCATGTATGAAGGATTAAGTAGAGATTTCTATGCTTTGTGATTGTTTATACCTTGCAAATTTGAGAAATGGGTTGTTGGTTTGGCAAGGTAGTTGAGATGGAATTTAAGGGGTATTATGGAACCCTTTTTGGAAGTGTTTTGTTTGACAGGTTATTATGGCTTTGTGAAGGGGTTTTTCCCCATTTTGGATGGTTAGGAAAAGTTTTAGATTCATGGCTATGATAGAGTTTTATAGTGCACATGAGTTGTTTGATGAAATGCCTAATAAAGGTTTGAGTGTGAGTAATGAACCTTAATTCTTGCAACATTGCATGTTGGCATTTCACAAGTGCATTAGTAGAGATGAATCATCCATGTGCATTGTTATATGCATTGACAAGTGACCTAAGAAAGAGTAGGAAACTTTGTGTTTAGAAATACCCTATGAGTAGAGAGCTTAGTGGGTAAAATTACTCTAAGGGTAGAGAGCATTGAAAAATGCTACAATAGAATGAGTTAGAAGAGTAGTATAGTTGGGATGATGCTTTGTGATCATCACCCGACCGTTATGGGAATCGGATTGATGCTTTGTGATCATCATCCGAATAGCCCTTAGAGAAATGGGTCGGACGCTTTGTGATCGTCACCCGATGAGTAGTAGAAATGGGTAGATGCTTTGTGACCACTACCCGATTAATTAAGAGATATGTAGGTTGATGCTTTGTGATCATCATCCAACGGCTAGTAGAAGCGGGTTGATGCTTTGTGACCATCACTCGATAGTGACTAGAGACGGGTAAATGCTTGGTGATCGTTACCCAAATTTCATGAGGAGCGGGTAGGTGCTAGGTGATCTCCACCCGATAGTTAGAGAGAACCGAGTTAGTGCTTTGTGATCCTCACTCGGTAGTCACTAAGAACGGGTTGGTACTGTGTGAATTCCACCCAATAGCCATAGAGAGTGAGATGGTGCTGTGTGAACGCCATCCGGCCGTACCTCCGGTAAGATGAGGCCATGATGTTATTAGAAACAGAAATAGAAAGCAGTTAGAAAAGGAAAGAATTAAGAGTCACACACGGGGAGGCAGACAAAATTAAAGTTTTACTTACTGAGCATTATTTGTGCTCACCCCGTTATTTTTCCTTTGTGGATGCAGGTTCTAGGTGATGATGCGGTTGGAGGGGCGTCGGCGCGCGAGGAGCAATAGCTACTTCTTCCCTATTTTGTCTTTTGAAATGCACTTTTTGTAAACAGTAACCTTTGTGTATAAAAGACATGTGATTTGTAATGAAAAGAAACATTTTGGGCCCAATTTTCCATTGTTAATTGCATGCATTGTACTAGTTTTCAGTAGATGTTACATCTAGGGCTTTCATACCATGAATGACTTTAACAGCAAGACAAGAAGAGTGGAAACAAGTTGAAAAGTTACTGTATTCCATATCAGAATCTGTTACAAGAAGCCAGCTAATTTATATAGAGTCGTTGGGTTAAAACGTAAGTTTTAACCTTCTAGTTTTAGATTTTACAAAAGACACCCCATATGAGTAACAAACACATACTCTAAAAGATTGCAAACACACCCAATTATACTAATACTCTCCCTTAAACTGGACTATGTAACTGTAAGTAAATCGGTGGGTAAATGTAGTGAAAAACAAAAATATTTCCCATCGATTACTCTGAATAACCCAAGATCAGGGTCTGATATGTATATATTTTACATGCTTAAATTGAAAAGAACAAATATAACATTAATCCAAACAAGGATCAAAGATCTTACACACGTTTGGAGGCTCCTTCAAATGTCTCCTAATCTACTTTGCTACCGATCTAAGAATAGGATCAAACGAACGGTGATCCACATGAAGAAAATCTGAAGAACCAAAGAGGGATTTGCTAGATCCTCTATTGGCTTCAAGAATCAACTTGAAATCAAAGAAAACTTTGATCCAAAAAGTCAAGGAGGAAATGTGGGAGGGTTAGACAAAAGGGGGCTGCCCTTTTTCCTTTCAATGAATGAAAAATTAGATAAATCATTTTATATAACAAACACATGCACTTATATAGTGCATGTGTGAAAACCCTATTCCAATGAGGAATAGGCATGGGCTCCAACCCTTGTATCCAAACACCCCTCTTGTGGTATTTTTATGTTAAATTAATTATTATTATAAAATATATTAATGTTTAATTAACAATAATAATTCATGTACATATAAGCGTACATATATTTAAATATAATCTCAATAATTAAATTTTAATATTAAATTAAATATAGGCAACAACCTCAGCAAATTCAATTGCATTGTGAGATAACCAAAATACTTTTTTGTCCTAAAAGACGAAAATGCCCCTTGTACAAATTGATTCTTAAATTATCTTCTATGTGCGTGACCCATAGGCTCCTCATCATATAGTGTAATACTTTCCTTCTAGCTAGTATACTCGTAAAATAATCAGCAAAACTAATTAAAAATATGTATATAAGAAAATACACATATAAACGAGTAATAAAGTATGGGCCCATATTTAATTTTTCTTTGTATACAAATATACTCAAAATAGCAACTTGACAATGTAGCCCAACCCTTGCACTGCATGATGTTCCGAGCGACCGCAACTCACCTATTACCTGTAAAAGCATTAAAAACAATGGAGTGAGCACTAATTGCTCAGTAAGTAAACCCGCTATGCTACCCTTCTCTCTCCGTTGCTTAAGTTCTGAATTTTCTTTCCTTACATCACATTTCCAGATTATTCTCTATTCTTTCTCTGTTTTTCTCTCTATTCTTTCTCATTCTTCCTCTGTTTTGCTCACTGTTTTTCTCTCAATTTTCTAATTTTTTACTACTCATAATAATGAGCATGGTATTATGCATATTCATGATATTCTTTCTTTCTTTTCTAGTCTTTCTTTCTATTCTTTCTTTTCTTTCTTTCTATTCTTTCTATTCTTTCTTTCTTTCTTTCTTTTCTATTTTTTCTTCCTTCTCTAATTTTTTTTTCTTTCTATTCTTTCTTTCTTGCAATTCTTTCTTTCTTTTCTTGCCAATCGGAGATTTGAAGGAAGATCCAAATCAACATATTGCAAACTTTTTAGAAATTTGCGACACCTTCAAGTCAAACGGAGTGTCAGATGATGCCATCAGATTGAAACTATTCCCGTTTTCATTGAGGGATAAGGCTAAGGGATGGTTAATGGCACTACCATCAGGAACGATCACAACATGGAATGAATTAGCACATAAGTTCCTGACAAAATTCTTTCCTCCAGCAAAATCAGCGAAGATGAGAAATGATATCACATCGTTTCTACAGGAAGAGTCTGAATCATTATATGAGGCTTGGGAAAGATACAAGGAATTACTGAGGAGGTGTCCACACCATGGGTTGCTAGTTTGGATGCAAGTCCAAACGTTTTATAACAGATTGATGGTTAGTGTGCAAACTATAGTAGATGCAGCATCAGGAGGAGCTTTGCAAAATAAGACACCAAAAGAAGCTCATGAGTTGCTCGAAGTATTGTTAAGCAACAACTATCAAAGGCCAAATGTGAGCATGCAGCCAAAGAAATCTATGGGTCTTCATGAAGTTGATGCATACATGACCATTTCAGCCCAACTCACAGCACTTCAGAAACAGTTAGGAAATATGCACGTAAACTCTATTCAAGCACCTCAACTAACTTGTGATTTTTGTGCAGGTAGTCATGTGAGCAGTGAATGTCAAGTGGGGAACACGTTTGCTTCAGCATCCTCATCGTCACAATAGGTTAACTACTTGGCAGGAAATAAAAAGCAACCGAACAATCCATTCTCCAACACATATAATCCTGGTTGGAGGAATCATCCGAATCTGTCTTGGGGCAATCAAAATCAGCAGAACAATCAATGGAACCAAAGAGCAATGCCAAACAACCAAATAGGAATGAATAATCAACTAGGAGAACAAAGAGTGACAAAACTGGAGGACATGTTTGGAAAGTTCATGCAAGAGACCACAAGTTTCATGAATGAGACTAGGACGAATTTTAGAAATCAAGGGGCATCCATTTGGAACTTGGAAGTACAGGTGGGTCAATTGGCTGATAAGCTAAATGAGAGACCACAAGGTTCCCTACCAAGCAACACAGTGACTAACCCATGTGAGCAAGCAAATGCAATAATTCTGAGGAGTGGGACAGTCTTGGAAAAGGTGGAACAATTAGGGAAAGAAGAAAGCCCATCAAGGGAAAAGGAAGAGTCCGATGAGAAAGTTGACGAAGAAATAATTGTTGAAGAGAAACCAACCAGTTCTAAGGAAGATGAACAAAAGCGAGAAGAGAGGCAAAGACAAAAGAATGAGAAATTGCCATTCCTTGAGATACCACCAGAGTTGGCACATCACACTCCACCCGTGCCTTTTCCTCAGAGACTCAAAAAGAAAAATCAGGATAAGCAGTTTTCCAAATTCATTGAAATATTTAAAAAACTACACATTAACATTCCTTTTGCAGATGCATTACAACAGATGCCGAGCTATGCGAAATTTCTCAAGGAAGATTTTATAAAAAAAAAAAGGAAGTTAGAAGATGAGGAAACAATGATGCTCATGGAGGAGAGTAGTGCCATTCTTCAGAAGAAGCTAGCCCCAAAACTCAAAGATCCAAGGAGTTTTACTATCCCTTGTATTATAGGAAACATTACTTTTCAGAGTTTTATGTGATTTAGGTGCAAGCATCAATCTAATGCCTTTTTCTGTTTTCAGGAGATTGGGAATTGGTGAAGTGAAGCCAACGACCATGTCGTTACAGCAGATAGATCCATCAAACATCTGAGGGGTATAGTTGAAGATGTGTTGGTGAAGGTGGATAAGGAGAGGCCTCTCATTTTGGGAAGACCATTTCTAGCCACCGAAAGAGCTCTCATTGATGTGCAAGAAGGAAAGTTATAGTTAAGAGTCCAAGATGAAATAGTAACTTTCAATGTTTTTGAGGCTATGAAATTTCCATCTGAGTCGAATCTGTGCTTTAGTGTAGATGTGGTGGATAGACTAGTAGTAGAGGCTATTGAAGAAAACACTTTGCAACTACCTCTAGAAGCATGTATTGCCAAATAAAAAACAATAGAGGTAGATGAGCCGGAAAAGAATGAATGTGCCAGATTGTTGGAGGCACTTCAGCCAATGGTTGATAGGCAAGATCTAGAGTTCGAGGAATTTGATTTTGAGAAAGAGAAGGAAAAGGAAAGAAAGGAAGAACCTTCGAAACTTGAACTAAAGCCTTTACCTTCTCACCTTAAGTATGTGTATGTTGGTGAATCCGAAACCTTCCCAGTAATCATCGAATTCAAGGTTGAGCAAATTGGAAGAACAACGATTGATTCGGGTGTTAAGGGAACATAGATCATCAATTGGTTGGACTATTTCAGATATTAGAGGCATCTCTCCATCTTTTTGCATGCATAAGATACTTATCGAAGATGATGTCAAGCCTAGGGTGCAACCACAACGGAGATTGAATCCTTCGATGACGGAAGTGGTGAGAAAGGAGGTGGTGAAAATTCTAGTGCGAGCATAATTTATCCTATTCAGACAGCCCATGGGTGAGCCCGGTGCTAGTGGTTCCAAAGAAAGGAGGTATCATAGTGATCAAGAATGAAAGCAATGAATTGATACCAACTAGGACAGTCACAGGTTGGAGAATGTGTATTGACTACAGAAAATTGAATGAAGTGACAAGGAAGGATCATTTTCCACTTCCTTTCATCGATCAAATGTTGGAGAGATTGGCAAGGCATGCTTACTACTGTTTCCTAGATGGTTTTTTAGGATATAATCAAATTGCCATTGCTCCGAAAGATCAAGAGAAGACAACTTTCACTTGTCCCTATGGCACTTTTGCTTACAGAAGGATGCCTTTCGGATTATGCAATGCGTCGGCCATATTTCAGAGATGCATGATGTCTATCTTTGGTGACATGGTGGAACGGTTCATAGAAGTCTTCATGGATGACTTCTTTATTTTTGGTTCATCTTTTGACAATTGCTTATCTAATCTATCATTTGTTTTGCAGTTATGTCAAGAGACGAACTTGGTGCTTAACTGGGAGAAATGTCACTTCATGGTACAGAAAGGAATAGTACTCGGTCACAAAATCTCAAAGGATGGCATCGAAGTGGATCGAGCAAAAACAGAAGTGATCGAGAAGCTACCACCACCTGCAAATGTTAAGGCATTCAGAGTTTCTTGGGGCATGCGAGATTTTATAGACGGTTTATCAAGGATTTTTCTAAAATCTCTAACCCTCTTTGCAATTTACTGATTAAAGATGTTGCTTTTGATTTTGATGATGAATGCATGCATGCCTTTCAAACTCTAAAAAGATTATTAGTGTCTTCACCTATTATTGCAGTTCCCGATTGGGGACTACCGTTTGAATTGATGTGTGATGCTAGTGATTTTGCACTAGGAGTAGTTTTAGGACAGAGGAAGAACAAAGTGTTGCATTTAATTCAGTATGCTAGCAAGACACTCACTGATGCACAGTTGAATTACACCACTACTAAAAAAGAGCTATTAGTTGTGGTTTTTGCATTTGACAAATTTTGATCATATTTGCTAGGTGGTAAGGTGATAGTCTACATGGATCATTCGGCATTCAAGCATCTTTTGGCAAAGCAAGAAGCAAAACAAAGGTTGATAAGATGGATCCTATTACTACAAGAGTTTGAGTTGGAGATCCGAGATAAAAAGAGGTCAGAAAATGTAGTGGCGAATCATTTGTCAAGAATTGAACGACCAATTCAGGGAAGTGAAGAGGAACCCCAAGTCAAAGAAACTTTCCCGGATGAGAAATTGATGAGAGTGGAAGAAGCACTATGGTATGCAGATTTTGCAAACTACTTGTCATCGAGAGTACTTCCGAATGGCATGACCTTTCTGCAGAAAAGGAAGTTTTTCTTTTACTTGAAGTATTACTTCTGGGAAGAAGCATTTCTGTACAAATACTGTGCTGATAAGATGATACGTAGGTGTGTACCAGAAGAGGAGATGGAGAGTATTCTACGGCATTGCCATGAGAGAGAAGTGGGTGGTCATTTTGGAGGAAATAGGATAGTGGCCAAGGTCCTTCAATCTGGATTTTATTGGCCAACCCTATTCAAGGATGCCTTCCGGATGGTTCAGGAATAAGACCAATGTCAACGGAGTGGAAATATTTTGAAGAAAGATGAGATGCCGTTGAACAATATCCTAGCTATTGAGATGTTTGATGTGTGGGGAATTGACTTCATGGGTCCTTTCCCAAATTCTTATGGGAACATGTACATTTTGGTAGCAGTAGATTATGTATCGAAATGGGTGGAAGCAGTCGCATTGCCATCCAATGATGCCAGGGTGTTGGTTAATTTTGTGAGAAAAATTATTTTCTCAAGATTTGGGGTACCATGGGCAATCATTAGTGATGGAGGATTGCATTTTTGCAATAGGAAATTAAGTGCACTATTGGGAAAATATGGATGAAACATAGAGTTGCGACACCATACCATCCACAGACTAGCGAGCAAGTGGAACTGTCGAACAGAGAACTTAAGGGCATTTTAGAAAAGACAATTAATGCATTTAGGAAGGATTGGTCATGGAAATTAGATGATGCATTATGGGCCTACTGCACTGCATTTAAAACTCCAATTGGTATGTCTCCATTTAGGATGGTTTATGGGAAGACATGTCACTTGTCGGTAGAACTCAAGCATAAGGCATACTGGATAGTCAAACAGCTAAATATGGACTTACGAGTTGCTGGGGAGGAAAGGATGCTGACTTTGAATGAACTCGATGAGTTCCATCACGAAGCATATGAGAATGCTCGGATTTACAAAAAAAAGACAAAAAGGTGGCATGACAAGCATATCAGGAAAAAGAACTTTGAAGTGGGTCAGAAAGTATTGTTGTATAATTCTAGACTTAGGCTATTCCATGGAAAACTTAAGTCTAGATGGTCCAGACCCTTCATAGTTACAAGAATTTACCCGTTCGGGGTAGTAGAGGTGTCACATGAAGAAAAGGGCACATTTAAGGTCAATGGACAGAGGCTAAAGCCATACATTGATAGGGTGATGAGTTGCAAGTCATTCCCCATCCAACTTGACATCCCGACATGAGGACTTGAGAAAGTCGAGCTTTTGACTATAAACAAGTGTTTCTCGAGAGGCAACCCAAGTGTTTTACATTGTTTTTCAGTTGTTTGTTATTTTGAATTTGTTTAGTTGTGTTATGAATTAGAATGATATTGATTTTGTGTGTTTTTGTGTGTTTTAGGTGAATTTTCAAACTAAGACGAAAAAGGGAAAATTTACCAATTTTCGCCACAGCGAAGCATTTTGTTCGCCGAGGCGAACTACATTTGGCACAAAACGGAATTTAAAAAGTCCCAGACTTCGCCGCGGTGAAAATTGTTCTTCGACGGGGTGATGTACTCTCTGAAATTTTTCGCCACGGCGAAACATGTTTCTTCGCCGTGGCAGAAAGGGTTGAGCAAATTTTAAGTAAGGAGATTTCACCGCAGCGAAGCACTTTCTTCGCTGCGGCGCTATAGGGTCTGGAAATTTTTGCCGTGGCGAAGAAATCGAATGGGTCATATTTGCTCTTGAATGAAGAACTTTGCCACGGCGAAAACTGTTTTTTATAAATAGTGACCCGCGACTCTTCATTTTCGTGAAACGCTTCAAGCACATCCGAGAGCCAAACTTTTCCATCTTCGATCCAGAGCTTCTCCACTGATTTCCCATCATTTTTCCTCACTCCTTAACCTTCACAAACACCAAAACAACTCATTTTAGCACGGGTCTTTGCAAAAAATTGAAGAAATTTTTGGGTTCAAGAATTTGGGGATTTTACGATCTAGGCCGAATTTGGCTAAATTGGTGGTGAATACATCTTGGGTTTGGTAAGATTTCTAGTTCTCCAAGCTTTTAATTGCTCAATTTCGAGTTTTAGAGTTTTGAATATGAGATTTTGATTGTTTGAGTGAGTTGTGGATTGTTAGTGTTGTTTGTGCTTTGATTTTGATTGAAGAAGTGTGGATATTGAATTGTGTGGTGTTGAGGAGTTTGGGTTTGCAATTTTGGGAGTGTTTTGTGAAGTGTGGAAGAATCGTAGTTTGGTAGTCTAGGTGAAATTTATGGAAATTTTGGTGTTTTTGTGGGAGTGATTGTGGTTAATAGTAGGGTGCTTAGCGTTGAATTGTTGAGTTAGATTTGTAGTTTGGGAAAATGCCGCTCAAAGCACCATCCAAGGGTAAAGGAAAAGGGAAAAAGTTTGACAACCGATTTGTTAATGACAAGGCTCGGCAACGATATGAAGGGGCAATCCAAAGGAAAGATAAGGAATTTATTGTCAAGGGTGGATTGACCTCGAGTCATGCTGTTGAGTGGAGTCGAGGGAGACATTGGGAGTTATTTATGAGTGAACCGGCACATGCAGCCGTAGAGCCGATGGTGAGAGAGTTTGATGCCAACCTCCTTGATTGTGATCCTGGTCATGTGTTTGTAAGGGGTACTGATGTGCCATTTTATGCGAAGGTCATCAATGACTTTTATAACTTGCCTCACATTGACCGTGATGAGTATGAGGAATTTAGAAAGACACAATTTAAGGATGAGGTGATACTTAAGGCCATAGCAAAACCAAATACCCCTTCGGAGATTTCGAAGAAGGGAAGGAAGAGCATTAAAGGAACAAATTTGATACCGATGGCCAGGTTGTGGCAGTACTTTGTGTGTGCGAGGATGATGCTGAAGACGCACTATAGTACAGTGACTTATGAGAAGGCATTGTTGCTTTATTCTATTGCCATAGGAAAGAGAATGGATGTGAGAAACATTATCTTGACCAATATCCAAAATGCAGCCAAACCGAGAGAGCTTCCCTTTCCCACATCTCATTACAGAGTTGTGCACTCGAGCGGGAGTCGGGAAGACAGATGATGAGCCACTTATCCATCCTGCCCCAATTCTCGACACAGCCTACTATCACAAGCATCTTGAGCGTCCACCCAATGAAGGACCCAGATCCAGCATGAAAAGATAAAAGACCACAACAGCTACCACATCATCCAGTTCAATAGCCACAATGAAGGAGTTGCTGCAGAAGATGATGGATAAGATGAAATGGATGGACCAACGTCCAAGGTTCCAGGCCTTAGAGAGAGGCACAGGATGATGTATACTTTGCAATAGAGCTGTTGCACCAAACTCAATGTCGATACTTCAAACTTCCAATGGGAAGAATGGGATTCAGAGGAATGGATGGGCTCCGACTCAGAAGATGACGAGACCGAAGGAGAGGAGGAGGCCGAAGAATGAAACCTGAGCACCTGTTTTGTAGTTTATCTTTCTTTGTTTTATTTGAGCACTGTCTCTTATTTCAAATATTGAACTCATTTACTTTTTGTTTTGGATTGTTTAATTTTGTTTGAACTTCCTAGGTTGTAAGGACGAGATGAGATTGTAATATTTTCATATTAGTCAGTGAATTTTTCTAACATAGTGGACACCGCAGAATTTCAATTGTTTTACAGATTATGGTGATGAGAAAGCCAAGGAATGGGTGTGCATGTTGTTGAGCGAAACTCCGACTTCACGGATTAATCAGGGAACTATCTCGTACCTTACATTCTGTTTTTCTATTCCTAAATTGTGCATAATGTGACATTAGGGACAATGTCATCTTTAGTTTGGGGGTAGGAAAAATTTGAGAAATTTTCTTATTTTTGTTTAGTTATTTTCATGTTTTGTTGTGTTATGCCAATGATGAATTACATAAGTCTATGATGAGAATAAGATTGTTGGGATTTTATTGTTGAAAAATGTTAAACATTGCTTCAAGTTTATGTTGATTGACTGAATTTAGCTTGAGGTTTGTTGAGTGGTTCAACCACCATTTTCATTATTTCGGCATGTTAGAAATATTTTATGTGGTTAGGTGAAGTCTTGATAATGTTGGTGGACTCTAGAACCTAGTAGAGAAGTGCTTGAGGCGAAATTCTAGGAATAGACATTGTTGAGGACAGGATTTAGGCATTTTTCAGAACGTTTGAACCTTTCCAGCCGACCCATGAATGAATCTTTCCCTAGTCACCCATTTGAGCCTTATGAGATTATCATTGCCTTATTTTCCTTGCAAACCAAAAATTGTCCAATCCCTATACCCTAAACACTTTATCATACCCTTTAGGAGAATTATAGGCCTAATGCAAACACAAAGAGCTTGAAGAGTTGTGTGAATGAAATAAAATAATAGTTTGGGGGTTATGAGAAGGGCAAGAAGAATAAGAGAGGTAATTAACCTCAAATTGAGTATTGTTACTTTCAAAAAGAAAAAAACAAAAAATATTTTTTTTTTATTTCGAGAACTGCACTACAGTAGCAAAAATGAGAATTGTACATGGTTGAGGGTTATAAAATGGTTGACATATTGAGTGATGGTTGAGAAAGAAATTGGAAGTTGATTTAAGTCTTAGTGTTTGCTTTAAGGAAACCAAGTTCTCTTGTTTTGTTTATCATTTCCTTTTATTTGAAGCCCACTAACCGAGCCCAACGTTACAAGCCTATAAAGACCTTTTGATCTTTAGTAATGTCTAATCCTCATTAGTGGAGAGTAGTTCGATATTTAGGCCTATGGAGTCTGCCACCATTTGATAAACTTTGCATTTCTGCATAAAATAATTCGGAAGTCGGAATGTGGATTGAAGTGGGGATCACCTACTCAGGGGACCAATAGAGAAAGACAATCGATGCAACTTATAACTTCTTGGAGTGTTGAGCATTTTCCAATAATAATTTTTCAACAATTATTGAGATTTGTATAAATTCTAGGCAGTTCTTATGTTGAGTTTGAGTCTAATTTTTGTCTTATCATTTTCAGTTTTGTTGTGTTGTGTTTTTGGTTGATTATTGTTTTTCTTTCTTTATGTTTTGTACCTGATGCTCGGGGACGAGCATGTCTTTACTTTGGGGGTATTTGATAATCCGAGGATTTTACTGTTTTTTTAGGCTTTTTGGCCAGATTTTAGATACTTCTTAGCTCTTTTATGCCTAAATTGCTACTTAATTCGATTTATTTTATGTTTTAGGCCGAAACGTGCATTTTTAGCAATTTATGAGCGAATTGGAGTTTTTTGACCAAGAAGTAAGCGAATCTTAGATTTTGGGAAAGTTCTGAAGCAGAGTAAAAGCACTATGAAGCTTGTTCCAAGGGGAAAGCATAAGGATTGAAGATTCAAGCAAGAAAGCAAGCGGAGGGCAATTCTGTAAATATAGAATTTTCCAGGAAGGTTTGCCGCGGTGAAGGTTATTCTTCGTTGTGCGAAAAAAGCCAAGCACAAGATTCAACTTTAGTTCGTCACCGCAGCGAAATTCTTTCTTCGCCGCGGTGAAGTTTGCGAAATTTTGTTTTCTCCAAAACACACTGTTTTATTTTAGGAAAGTTTTAGGTTTTTGGGCGAACTATTTAAGAAAAACTTTGCCATTTTGAGAAGGGTTCGTTGGGTTGCTTGGTTTTCATTTTCTTAGAGTAGCTTTGATGATTTTTCCAGAGAAAGTGAGAAGATTTGAGATTGAATCTTGTGGATTCTTCAACTAGGGGAAATCTCTATTCTTTTCTCTTTGTTTCCATATGTTGACTGTTGGGTTTATTGTTTTTCTTGCTATTTGAATTGATTTAGCTATGAACTAACCCATTTTGGGTTAGGGTTTTGGTGTAATTCGGATTTCCATGGATTAATCAAATGATTATTGTTACTTTCATATTCTATTGCATAGATTGTGTGGTTATACTGATTTTTATTGATTTTACTAGTTGAATATGATGAGATTGAGAAATGAATCATGTTAAGCTTTTTAGGGAATCACCATTGTAGTATTGAACGCTAGCGATAGGTTTGAGAATCAATGAAATCAATCTAGGATTCCATGAGCTTAATGAACTTAGAACTATTAACCTTCAAAATATTGCGTGCGGAAGTTTAATAGGGAAAGGTAGGAATTCATAGCCTGAGAAGGTATGTTTTACAACATAGAGAATTCGATTTACAATTAGTGCATGTGAGTGTGGTAGTAGCATAATCCGTAGAATTAATCCATAGAGTCCGGATGAAGTCAAAACCCTAACCGTTTGTTAAATTGTTATTAATCTTGTTTTTAAATCTTGCTTTCATTAATTAGTTTTAGTACTTGGCAAGTTTTGTTTTCAGTTTAGTTTCAATCTCTTCCATAAATCCAAACATATTCGGTTTCTCCAACTTGAAAACAATTAGGAAAATCAGTGATTAACAACCAATCCTCGTAGGAACGATACTCACTCATCACTTTATTACTTTGTGCGACTAGTGCACTTGTTATTTTTGCATGTTGTAGTAACAACGCATCAGCTATGTCACTCACGGGCTCCCCATCGCAACAACCTTCTCTTCTTTTTATCTTTTTACACTTCTTTAAATAAAAATTTAGATTTGAATATCTTTAATATTCTCATTTCTTTCTCTTTTCTCTTTAACATATTTTAGTGCTTTTTCATGCTCTTATGAATATGTATGCATGTAAATGGTTTCATGCTTATAATTCTTTCTAAATTCACATGTTTAGATGCAATTATGCATTATGGAATGCAAACATGTCATTCTCTACCATCTACAAACTCATCCCAAAGTAACACATAATCATACTCATGCATCCACTTCTCTTTGACATTTCATCAAACAATTCATGTGTACAAATCAACACTAATTTGGCTACACTTCTATCTCTCTTCTAGGCCACCAAAAATTTGGAATAACGTCTTCCATAATTAATGCCAAATCTTCCCAAAATACACACTCCAAAATTTCTACTTCAATTCTTCCAAATTTCGTCCAAACATTCATCAAGTATCAACTACACCAACACAACTTCTCATGGAAAAGTTCTAATTATCATTCAACACCAAATCCATCAACAGTTCTACATATAACACATATATATGCATAAAGAAAATTCTCTACACAACATAACTTAAATCATACTTAGGGTATGATTTACTTACCTTTGATATGAGCAATCCAACCTTTTAAGAATCTTCTTTGATCAAACTCTCTTCCTCTTAAATCCTATGAGCACAAACCATAAAAATTCAACACTTTAAAAATTAAAAATCACTTCTTAGTGCAAGGATCTTACCTAAAGATGATTGGGATTGAAAATCCACTAAAAAATACCCAAAATCTATGAATTTTCTTTGAAGAAGAAGTGAAGAAATTGAGAGCATTTGGACAAGAAGGTGGCATGAAAATGGGTTGATGAGTGGCTAGGGTTTCACTCTTCAATCCTTGATATAACATAAAATTATATATTAGTTTCCTATTTTGCCCTTGTACTTTCTTTAAAATTCCATCTATGTCCCTTAGTCAATTACCATAATGCTCTCATTTTTATTGCATTCTCCATGAAATTCTATCTCTTTTCACTCCCCACAATTTCAATTAATTTTGAGTGAAAAGACCATTTTACCCTTAATGCAAGTTTAAGGCATTTTCTTTACATTTTCTCAAAATAACTTTAACAAAAATCAACTAAAGGTATAAGAGCATAAATTAAATTAAGTACCTCCATGTGTGCGTTACATATCGGTAATGAGTAGTAACGCAATTAACACCAATTAATTGTCTCACAACACACATACCAAGATTGGCCCCTAGCGAGGCATCATAGACACTTGATAGATTCAGATTCAGCGAAATAACTACCTATCAGCGATATGGTTACCGTCCAATTAAATCTTTTCATCATCTGTTATCTATCAAGACTGAGGTATAGAAATAATGTCAACTGATAAGAGCTTGAAAATACACATTTAGTTACTGGTTTATGAGGATTAATTGTGGGAAATTAGGCCTAATTTGGTAAAGTTGTTTAATATTTTCATAATTGCCTTTTACAGGATCACGGGTGTTTTTGAGTGCTTTTCAGGCTACTAGTGCTTAAATGTTATGCTCGGATGAAGAATTATGCTGGCAACGGAATGAGTGATGAGTGGAAACAAACGGATCAAGAATCGGAGTTGAATTGAAGAAGTTATGGAAGTTGAAGTAAAGAGAAGATTCTAGATTACTTTCCAGCTTGCACATGCCTCGGTATTTTAAGAATATCTTGAGCTGTAGAACTCGGATTAAGACGATTCTTAAACTTTTGGAAATCTTATTCAAAGAGCTACATTTCATATGTTTACCACTTTTCCAAATTTCATCGTTATGGGGTTCAAATATCACCATATCTGAAGGACAGCGGAATGATGCGGGAAGGAGGCCATCAGCTACTGTGCCGTAACACACTTTTTCCAGTAGCTACTATGTTGCAGCACGGTGCTGCAGCACAGTCACGAAACTTAAAAAACACCTATCCGTTTTTAGGTAGAAAGCTAGGGTT
Source organism: Pistacia integerrima (assembly GCA_026225825.1). NCBI lineage: Eukaryota > Viridiplantae > Streptophyta > Magnoliopsida > Sapindales > Anacardiaceae > Pistacia > Pistacia integerrima. Next base: position 25,888,742 of record CM047747.1, read on the forward strand.
AAGAGTCCTATCCTTAATAGAATTGAAGAAAATAAAGCCCTAACCTTTGTGGGATATAAAAGGAGGTCTTTTAACATTATTTGGGGATTCTTTGGTGAGGAGAAAGGGGGAAAAATCTGCAGAGAAGAGAAGTAACAAAAATTCTAGAGCTTTGATTCACAAAATAGAGAAGTTTTCCTTGCTCTTTTCTTGTAAACTCATGATGAATGTTTTAATAAAGATGATTGTTTCTTTCATGTTTATTATGAACTAATTTTATTCTCTAGGGCTAAGATGTAGCCCAATCTCTTAATTATGTATTGATCTTTGATTGTTAATTTGTATTAAGAATTCTTCCTAAGTTTTATGATTATTCCTAATGCTTTTGATTCTTAAGGGCCTAAGAATTGAATGAACTAATGGACTAAGTTGAGATCGAGAGATGATACTTAGTTGGTCTACGGTAGTAAAACCATAGGTTGAGCGAAGGCTAGAGATAGGTTACCGCGACTTGTGAGGTTTTGGTAAACTCCATAGAGCGTAATGATCTCCGATTGCTTAAATCTGATTAGAGATAATTCGGGTTAGTAAGTAGGGCTTAATTTGATAATTGTTCGAGAGAAAGTTATTGGAAATTTAGGGAGTTTGACCTGTAGGAAGAGTTTAATCAAATTAGCATGAGAGATTGATACATATGAATAAGAGTTGGTGTGAAGTCTATGCCCTAGATCTAGTCATCTTGTTTTTACCCAAAGGTTTATCTTAATTGTTCTCTTCTCAGTGTTCGTTTTAAATTCAATTGTTTGTTTTAATTTAGGTTTTCCTTGATAAAATTTGGATTGATCAAATAGTAATAGGATAGTTTAATTGGTAATTGATAATAGTAATTCCCTTGGGTTTGATATCCGTATTTTATACACTATATTACTTGCACGATTTTGTACACTTGCGAAAATCGACAACATCAACCTCAATTATCCTCAATATATTTATATTTAGTTACTGGACCAATGACTGGAATAATAAATTAGATTGAGCAACAACTCATTCCCACTCTGATCACAGATTTAGTGTCATTGTCATTAACTGAATTGCGCCATGAGATAACTTCTCCTGTACTCGGGAGTGATGAATCCTCTGTCGATCCACCATAGTCTTGATACACTCCTCGATGTAGTCAATCACTACCATATTGATAGCTCTAATAGAACTACGTTAGGCTAGTGTAAAACTACACCAGTCGGTGCATAAGACGCTCTAGTGATCTCAAGTCTAAGGATCACCTGCACCACCATTCGTTAGAGGATTTGTTCCATAGACACTAGGGTTATTATTTGTATGGAATCCTCTGGTGGGTTAGTTAAGTGAACTTGCCTATAGCAAGCACCCATGTGTTGCACCAGGTTTTTAGCAAACAACATTGACAAATGAGATCACTCATTGCATTTCGATAGGGTCGTTCAACACTATAATAGCCTTACCATATTATATGTGTCCTTGGTCAAAATAATACTGGGGCTACGGACATTTCTAGAATGGCCACCATATGTGATCATAGAGTTTTCACTATCAAGATTTAGAACACTTGATACCCTCGTCATGATTCTACCATCCTAAGAACATATATCAATACATACAACTATGATTTACATGATATAGTAGATAATGCCTTTTTATTGATTAATAAACATTATTACAAAGAGTAAATTCCACAATAATTGATTGGCTCTGGGGCACCTACTTCAACAGTAACAAATTACCAATATACTATCCTAATATGCTCCCTTAAATTGAACTATATACCAGACTTGTAAGCCAACATCCACCCATAAACTAGACTCCATAATATCTTCACTATTTGCATCATGATCATTCCAATCTTAGCAGCATACTTGGCATCTAGCCTCAATCATTATCTTAACACCTCAACTTACAAATTCACCAACTCAGCACTAACAGCAACAATTATCAACAACAGCAAGCAATTATAATTCCAACACCCTAGCAAACGAACTACAAGTTTATTCTACTTCAGGATGTTTCTGATTAACTTTAGCTTTTTTATTGATCAGAATAACACTGATGTCTACCTCATAATTAGAAACAGAGGTAAAATCTAACTTCTCTCTTAGACACTAAAATTTGTTCCCAGGCAGTGCCTCGGTTAGAATATCTGCAACTTGATACTCTGTGCCAACTTATTGAACCACTAATCTTTTCTTGGCTGCTAACTCTCTCACATAATGTACATCTATTTCAATGTGCTTTGTTTTAGCATGGAACACAAGGTTGGATGAGAGAGCTCTATCACTCATATTGTCACACCACGAAAAACATAACACTTTCTATAAACATACCTCATACAAGTACAGTAAACGTACAAATTGTAACATATAATATAATTTTAATTAATTACACTTTTGAAAGACTTCAAAGTTTTACCAAAGCTTAAACTTGTAAGAAATAACATAAACTTGGTATAATTAAGTAGGAAACTTGCATTAAAAAGATATTATGGACCAATTCAAGTAAACAAATGGTTAGTTTAAATTTTATTTTGACTTGGCCATCTACTATTTTACTGGAAACAGAATGCCAGAACTTAAAAGAGAGAGAAGAAAAATAAGCGATTGGAGTAGATATCCAAGAAAATTAATGAACTCAAAACACAAATTAACATGGCAGAAAGTTTCTCAACCCAACCAAGCAATGAGAACAGATCCAGCAAGGAAGTCTACAATGAAGAATGAGCAAGAGCTGAAACTTTAGGGATTATATAGTAGAAGAGAAGATGAGAAAAATGTCTGACCTGCAAGGAATATTTTTGTCCCTTATTAACATTGGAACAACGACTTTTCCAGAGTCAAAGTCTGTTCTTTTGCGCTTTATAATAATACCACAAGTCCCGTATTGTTTACATTTTGTCATTTAAAACTTCAATAAGCGCTTGGTACTTTTAATTAATATCAAATTATACACTATTAAGATTTAAGTTTTCATTACAATTACGCATAATATACTTTCTATAAGATATTTAAAATTAAATAATTGTTAAAAGGTGAGTAGCGTAAAAAAATTATTATTTTAATTCAAATTTTTCATTTTTATTTTTGATACTGGGTTTCAAGAAAATATATCGCTGTATTTTTAGGCTTGTCTTTTTTCCAGTCAGAAAACACATCGGTTCTCAAAAATTGTTTCTAAATTCTTTACATAAAATATAACATCGCTGTTTAATTTTTTTATATTTGGCAAATGAACTATGTTATGGGTTCGAAGTTTCCCACTTAGCTGCGTCGTATAAACAACTCTGAAGGTCTTCGGATTAGGTTTGCAATCTCCAAGTCATTTCCTTTTAAGATTATTTCTCAAAGACGTTTGAGAAGTTCAAGGGCTAGACTGGAATAATTTCTTCCTTACCAACTATCTCGCGCTCTTAAACATTTTATAATTAGATAAATAAATATTTATAATTTTAATCGTAGACATCTTTGTCAACATAATGGAAAGGGGGACGTCATTGTCAAGAGACGTTATTGTGATTGACAGACTTTGGAAAGAGAGATAGCAGCCATGAACGAGTCCTCTAGAGAACCATCAGCACAATAAAGTAAAGAAAGATTTACTAATTCAGCAAAACAAAGCCCAAGTTGACTCCACCGATTATTAGACTTGTAACAAACATGTATTTTTTATTCTTCTAACAAACATTTTTTTTGTTTTTTGAATGACTTTAAGAGCAACAGAAGAAGAGTAGAAAGGAGCTGAAAAGTGACTGTACTTCATAACTGAATCTGTTACAAGAAGCCGGCTAATTTATACAAAGCCGTTGGTTTAAACCTTCTAGTTTTAGACTTTACAAAAGACACCCCATATGAGTAACAAACACATACTCTTAAATGATTACAAACACACCCCATTAATCAAGAATGGATCATATTTCAATTCAAGGAACACAAATTGTGTTGCAAAGACTTGAACTTAGGTTGGAAAAGGCAAATTCAGTAGTAAATTTAGTTGTACAAACTGAATTTCATGGAGGCTCTGTCAATATAGCTAATCTTTCCTTTGAAAATACAAGCTCAAAATCACAAGCTGGATAGTTACAAGTTTCTGGAGGTTTATCTCAATACAGCAATTTACATAATTTGCAGACTCCTACAGTTCATGGTTTTACCTCTACTCCTCAGAAGTCTATCAATAGTCAACTTCAATTCTACACCACTGCACCACAGAATTAGTTCTATGTTACTACACCCAAAATCAATTTTATCAATAGCACTTTGTTGGTGGCAGAGGTAGAGATCGAGGAGGAGGTAGAGACAAATTTATATGCCAAGTCTGTGGCAAAACTAGACATCTTGCCTTGAATTGTTATCACATATTTGATGTTAACTTCACCACAAATAAATCATTGGATAAGACCAATGTTGTGCCACTGAAGTATTCTAGACCACCATAATACTTTTCTGCAAATACTCATCCATTTCCTATCAGCTCAAACCTGAACCCACAGTCCAATTACAATACTAGTTTTTTAGCTCCAACCCCAAATTACTCCATTTTTGGTGCACAAAATTCACCAACTCAAACTCAAACTGACTTCTTTTCTCAAGCTAATCTAGCCTTGGGTTGGTCCTTAGTTAACAATCGTTCTCATATAGCCTCTCACATGCCCAATCAAGCACTCTTAGCTCAAGTGTAATAATAGATTCATCTTGTCTCTACTGCCAGCTTTGTAGCTACACCTTCTACTATATAGGATGCCTCCTGGTTTATAGACTCAAGAGCTACGAATCATGTTACTTCAGATTTATCTCAGTTGACCATGAACTCCCTTTATACAGGCACTAAGCATCTTCTGGTTGGGAATGGTGAGTTGCTACCTATCTCACACACTAGCTTTAAATCTTTACCTTGCTCTTCTAGATCTCTTTATCTTAAAAATGTTTTATGTGTTCCTTCTATTACAAAGAATCTCCTAATTATATCTAAATTTACAAAAGACAATAATGTCATTGTTGAATTTTTTGCTAGTCATTGTGTGATTAAAGACAAGCATTCCAAGAAAGAAGATTTAAAGCTGGTCTATATCAGCTTCAAGTTCCTAACAACTCGACCAATTTTCCTTCTACTATTCATGTTACTTCTGGTGTCTCTCATTTCCAAGTGTCTACTACTAGTGTCAATGTACTTTCTAATGCTTCTAATAATGATTGTACTGAAGCTTTTCATGCTAAGCCTTTGAGTTGTGAGTCTGAACATATTGATTTTACATGTTTTGAGATGTAGATGTCTCCTTCTGTAATTAGTTGTACTGATGACGCAACTATAGCAAATAAAATGAGCAGTTTTCATTCTTTTCAAGCTGAAAAAACAAGTGCCATATTGTGGCACAAATGGCTAGGCCATCCTAATGCTGGTGTACTTTCATAAATTTTAAAATCTCTTCAAAATAACCCTGCGATTGTGTCTGATTTAACGTTTTGCACAGCATGTCAATTAAGAAAACTTCATCAATCCATTTTTGCCAAGCCTCTATCTAGAGCTTCTGCCTCTTTAGAACTCATACACTCTGACCTTGGGGGACCCTCTCCCATAACCTCACCTGAAGGTTTTCGATACTACATCTAGTTTCTTGATGACTACAGTCATTTCACTTGGATATTTCCTTTAAAAGCCAAGTCTAAAACTCAAACACTCTTCAAACAATTTCATAGGTTAGTCGAGAGACAATTTAATACTAAGGTAAAGTGTGTGCAAACTAATTGGGGAGGAGAGTTTAAAAGTCTGGTTTCTTACTTTCAAGATCATGGCATATTGTTTAGGCACCCTTCTCCTCATACTCACCAACAAAATGGTATAGTGTAGAGAAAACATAGACAAATAGTTGAACAAGGTTTAACTCTCTTAGCTTAGGCTAGCATGCCTTTAAAATACTGGTGACTTGCATTTCAAATTGCCACTTACCTTACCAATAGACTTCATTTTGCTTTCCTATCAAATATGTCTCCTTTTCAAGTGTTGTTCAACAAAATTACACATTATTTAGCCCTTAAAGTCTTCAAGTGTGCTACTTATCCTTTTCTCAGGCCTTACAACTCACATAAATTTGATTTTCATACAAACAAATGAGCATTTTTTGGCTATAGTTTCCATCACAAAGGGTCCAAATGCTTAGATCCTAATGGCAGGCTATATGTCGGCCAAAGTGTAAAATTTAATGAACTTCATTTTGCTTTTTGTAAACAACCTTCAAGTTCTAATTCCTCTAATTCCTATCAAACTTCATCAACTGAACCTAATTCCTTTCAAACTTGGCATAGTCCTCACCATAAAACTTCTTTAGTGTCTACTAGTCCTACACACACCTCAACTTCCTCTTTATCTATTGATCCTACACCACCTGAACTTCCTCTCCACCACCACATCTATTGATCAAAGTAATTGTCTATAAGTGTCGTGCATAAAATCATCCAGGTATTTAGACTAATAGTCTGTGGTTGTATAGATGTTCTAGGGTTGATAACAAAAATGGAATTGATGTTTGCATTGTTCTTCAGTTTAATCTTTTTAATTATTCTATTTGTTATGTGTATGTGCAATTTTTGAGACCGCTCCATGAATTAATCCAAGATTTTTTTAGTTTTTGTTTTTGGAGCCAAGGATAGGTTTAGTGTAGATATTTGTGGATATCATCGATGGAAACCCTCATGAGACTACAACTTGTCCAACTAGGGCTTCCTAGAGGTTTAAAGGCTTGTTGCATATGCTAAATGCAACCGTGTCAATCTATGGAAGTGATTTAGGATAGTTTAGATATAGGTTTTAGTTTGTTTGTTTTATTTTCAATCTAAAAGACATGTTTTATCGCTTAGCTTGCTAAGGGCTAGCAAGAAGCTGGTTGGGGTTGTGATAAGAGCTTGAAAATACATGTTAATTGACTGATTTATTAAGATTATTTGTGGGTAAATTAGTTTAAATTGTGAAATTTGACTTAATTATTTCATAAATATCTCTTATGGATCACGGGTGTGTTTTGAGTATTTTCATCTCATAAATGACTAAGAAGGATACTCAGATAAAGAAGATTGATATCAATGGAATTTGTGATGCTTAGGAACAAACAGATCAAGGATCGGAGTCAAAACGAGAAAGTTATGGTGCTTTTAACTAGAAATTCGAATCCTCGAAATCTTTTCAATTATGAATGTGCTTTGGTATTTTGATCATAACTTAAGCTGTGGACTTTGGAATTGGATGATTCATGTGGCGTTGAAATGTGGATTCAGAGAGCTACAATTCTTATCTTATTACTTTGTCAAATTCTAAAGATATCAGGCTCATGGGAGGGGCAGAACGCAAGCCGTAGTAAAGATTTCTATAGCCGCAGCAACAGCAGTTTCTTGGGCCTATATGGGCTGTGTTAAGCCTAGTCCGAATTTACTTTATTATTTTAGAATAGAATTTGTCCTAATCAAGCTCTTAAAATCCTAGTGATATAAATAGATGTCTCTAGCTATTATTTAGGGAGAAGGGAGAGAGAGAAGATTAGCCACTCTTTGGAGATTAAAATTCTTGGAGTTTTGGTTCGCCAATTCGAGCAGTTTTTCTATTTCTTTCTTGTTCTCATGTTTATTAATACAATGGTTGATTTTATTGAAAGTATGAACTAAATATATTTTCTACAGCTAAGATGTAGCCTAATTTATGAATATGTATTGATATGGTTATTGTTAATTTTAGTTGAGCATTGTTTTAAGTTTTATTATTGCACGTAGTACTTTCAATTCTTATAGATCTGAGAGTTAAAAGATTTGCTGGGTTAGGTTGAGATCGAGAGAAAGACTAATTAGTCTAAGGTAATAGAACCATAAATTGAGTGAATGCTAGAGATAGGTTACAGCGATCTATGAGGCTCTGGTAAATTCCATAAAACGTAATGAACTTTTAGCTTCTAAATCCAATTTAGAGATATCTTGGGTTGATGATTAAGGGTTAATCCGGTAATTTTCGAGAGAAAATTAGCAGAATATTAAGGAATTTGGCCTTTAGAATAAGCTTAATTAGGTTAGCAACAATTGTCAATGCATAGGATTAAATTGGTGTGAAATTTGTGCCCTAGGTTTAGTCATATTGATTTTCAACCAAAGTTTTAATAAAAATTCTGCTGCTATTTAATTTTTCATTTGTTTTAATTTTAGTAATTCTATTTTGAGAATTATGATTAATCAAATAGTAATAAGATATGTTAGTTTTGTACGTGGTAGTAGTAGTTCTCTTGGGATTCAACACTCTTTATTCATCATTTATTACTTGTGTGATTTCGTACACTTGCGAAAATCCTATCAATTTTTTTATTGAATTTTTTTTTTATTTTACTGGAAACAACTTTTTCTACTTGTAATTTTGTAATTTTTTTGAGTTAAAGTGCAAAGTGGAGGTGGATTTGAGCCATTGGGCAAGTGGGAAGGTTGGTATTAGTTTGTTGGCTTGATGGTTGAACGTTGATGGATTTTATTTGTTTTTCTAATTCATTTAACCTTAGAAAAAAAAAAAAAAAAAAAAAAGAGGGTTTTAAGTAATGGATTTTTTAAAATTAAGGGGTGAGTTTGATTAAAACAAATCTGGTCATATTCTAGATTATAATAAAAATATATATATTAAGAAAATACTTAGGCTGCGTATTAAGGGTGTAAAAAAAGCCCGAAAACCGAACCGAACTGAAAAACCAGACCAAAAAACCACACTGAAACCAATCCAAAAATTCAGTTTTTTTTTAAAAAACTAGTTCGTTTTTTATTTACCAAAAAAAAAAATTAATTTACCAGTTCAGTTTCAATTCAACAATATATTATAACCGGTTAACTAAAATCAAATATGTAAACCAGTTTTTTTAAATAATATTTTTAAAAGCCCCAAGTACAATAATGATTAAACCAAATTTTACCCTAAGCCATCTTTAATTTTTCGTTTTTACTTGTTGCTACTGCACTACGCTTTTGCCGACGACTGCCAAGATCCTTCACTCTGTGGTCACTAGTTCTCGAAGCATTCATTTAGTCACTGTCACTCGCCGGCCCGTCGAACGGTCGAAGTCACCGCCTTTATTCACTTCTTTAGTCTTCAGCTGCTTCAAATCAAAACTAGCTTCTACGGTTTGTGCTTTTATGATTTCCCCTTTCAATCTTTGCTTTTACCTCATGTTTATTTCTTCTTCGAAACACTCTCTACTCTCATCACTTTCCTTCGATTTTTAGGGTCTCCTTTTCATCCAAATCATGTTCTCTTCTAAACCACCTCTCTTCAACTCTCATAAACAGTGTCACTTCAAAAAAGTATACTAAATCTTGAGTCTTCTACATATAAATCTATTGACAGACAAGTAACATTGTGTCCTATTGGATATGGATGGGACACCCATGATAGGATCCACCCAATTTGAATATTAAATGGATTGTGTTGTGGTAATCTCCGCCATTTAGTATAAGAGTTTTGATTGAAAACTCCTAACACATCTACCATACACAAAAACCACTATTCTCTCTATTTTTCACAGAGCTGTGAACATACTCTCTAGTTACGTTTTGTCAATCTGTGTGGTTTTCAAGAATTACTTGGGTATCTACAAGAGGTATTTTATGTTGTGATGTTATTTAGTGCAATTAGTTAATTATGTTAATGTGATTGCAATGGTGATTATGCTAATAAGATCGTGGGATAGAAATAGAATATTTGTTGTTCTTAATTTTCTAACAATGGTATCAGAGCCATGGCTTGCATTTTTTAATTTTCGTGCTATTATGTTAAAGCATTCTACATTTTTTTAAAGTTCAGTTTTGTATTTTCCTTTTTTTCTTGTCTAAAAATTGTTTTCTGGTAATAATAATTTGAATATTAGATTCCTTATGGAATTATGAAGAGAATGGTTTTTGAATCACAAAAAACGGAGTTAAAATGGCTAAGTTATGGTTCTTTAAAGATTCCGGTTTGTAATGGGTTATTTTCCGGGTTGGGTACCAATTTGCAGACCTAGATAGAGGTTGAAATGACCATATTGGCCGACATGTTGTTTTATTTTCAGCCTTCCATACGACATGTCATTTGTATAAATTGTTGAAGAAAAAATGAGGTTGGTGAGACTTGAACCCAAGTCTCAAGTATAAAGCCCAACTCCTTAACCACTGGACTACAATTTGCTTTCTATTAGACATTCTTACAAATCCATTATATTTCAATCTAGGCCCCACCCGGGTCAAGTTTACCAGAGTATTCGGCCCAAAGCCTTAAATGGGTTAATCAAACCCGGTAAATGGTCAATCAGGTCAACCAACCCAGTAAATACCCGACCCATATAACCAAACTGGTTAATCAAACCTGGTCAAAGGTCAACTAGGTCACCCGACCCGCATAGTAAAATGGGTTGGTCAAATAAGTCAATGGGTTAAAAAGGGGAAAAGGGTCAAACTGACCCGAAGTTGAGATGAGGTGCATGGCGGCTCCTAACTAGGGCATGGGGGCTTCTGCCGGTGCCTGCCAACGTGTGGTTGCCGGCGCGTGGTGGCTCCTACAGGCACATGGCGGCACTTGGAGAGTTCTAAAGGTGTCATTTCCTTTTCTTGAAAGAATAAAATGCATACTTGGTATGATATTGTGAGTCTATTTTTAGTTATTGAGCCATAAACACATATAAATATATTATTTATCAAATATAGTTAAACTTTATTTGATAGATGAATAGAATTTTTTTTTTTTTTTTTTTTTGTTACAGAAAATGTTAAGTTATAGATGTGCAATGGCTGCTAGAACACTTGCCCAGAAAGAAAGGGTTATGAACATGATTGGAACTCAAGAAACTCACACCTTAATATTAAGAGACACAAAGGATAAGTTGGTGCTACTAGTAAATCATTTCATTTATGTGAATGAAAAGATACAGGAAATTCTTTAGAAAGGGGATTAATTAGAGATGAGTTGAAATACAAAGTCCTTAGAGAGACTCTTAATTACTCTAGTCTCATTGGTCTCCTTGATCTGGTTTGGAACAAGCTGAAAGTTCAAAACCCTAAAGATGACGATAAAGATTATAGATGTTTAGTCAACAACTACATCAAGGAGTACATAGATTGGGGTGCCAGAAAGACGGCTGGTGCATCTATTGAAGTCTCCACTCGTAAAGGACATCACAAGAAATTAGGAGTTCCCTTGCCTAGGATTACTTACAAGTTAGATAAAGACCTTAGGATAAGGCTTATCAGATCCTTCCCAGTTTATGGGATGTGGCATTACATTTAGTTTTTTTTAAGACATTTGTTTGTTTTAATGTCACTACATGTTGAATTCATTTTATGTAATGGAATTAGTTCTATTTTCTTTTAATAAAAAATTTGAATTATTTATTCTGTGTCTTAATATTATTTTAGAATTGCAATTAATTATATCTATGATAATTGGAAATTAGAATTTTGGATGATGATTGTTGACATAGTTAAATTTTGATTCCAAATTTAATATACAATTATTATTAATATAATTAATTAAATATATGTATGTTCTAAGCATTGAATAACATGTATTATCCAATGTGTAATTTTTTCAGAAATGGCATCTGTACCTAAGAACATTGTCGCCAAACTTAATAAAGGAGAAAAATTTAACGGCAAAAATTATGAGATATGAAGCATGAAAATCCAATATATCTTTGAAGAACAAAAGGTTCTTGAAGCTCTTACCATGACCATGGAAGAGCCTGAAGAAGGAGTCACGGCTCAACATAGAAGAAACTGTGCGGCTTATGACATGTGGAAGAAGAAGAATTCCACTGCTCACATCACTTTGTTGAGCAGCATAGACAACGATATCATGAAAAAGTACTTGGAATATGAATTGGAAAAGGAATGTGGTCCACCCTTGCTACAAAGTTTGGCGTTATGTCCATTACCAAACTCCGGTTACTTACAATCAAGTCTGACACATATAAGAAAAAGTTTGAATATACTATGAGAGTACACTTAAGGCATTTGTCAAACATGATTAGTGAGTTGAGAGATGCAGGTCATGTCCTAACTAATGAACAACAGGTTCAAGCTGTCATAAGATCATTGCCTCAAAATTAGGAACACAGGAAGATACACCTTACCCACAATGAGGGCATCAAAAATTTAAAAGATGCCACACGACATATGGAACTGGAAGAAGATCACCTTAATACGAGTAAGGCAAATACTGATGTATATATGACTGGTTCCAGTTCACATGGTAGAAGGAATTTAAGTGTAAATTCCAAGGAGGATCCCAAAGAAAAGGCAATATTGATAAAGCTCAAGGGAAGAAAAGAAAGTTCTAAAAACACAGAAAAGGAAAGCATCCTACTAGGAAGAGAAACATGGCTAAGGTGAAATGATATAACTGTGGCAACAAGGGACATTTTGCTCGCAATTGTAGCGAGCCGAAGAAGGTAAATTACTTGTTTGAACATGTAAGTTCTATAATTGTTTTCAGTTCTGTTTTTCTAACGGAATCTCATCCTTTGTGGACTATAGATTCAACGACAACAAACCACATAGTGAAAGACAGGAGTGCTTTCGTGGAGTTTCGATGAATACCACAAGAAACAAAGTGGATATATGTAAGTAACAATTCAAAAGTATAAGTTAAAGGGATCAGCACATCCAAATTAACCATGCATAGAGGTCGAATCCTATGCCTACATGACGCTATGGACCCGATATTTGTCGAAATTTTATTTCCAAGTTAGGACTCATTAAATTAGGTTTTAATTTAAACTTTTCCAGTACTGGTCTCCATTTATTTTTGGACACAACATACTATGGTTGTGGTTATATTTCTAATGGTTTTATCATACTTGACATTGATTATAATAATAGTAATGCTGTTTTTCCTTCGTTACATCTTCCAATAATGATGATGTGAATGCACAACATGCACGGCTTGGCCATATTGGTGAACAACGAATAAATATACTAACAAGAGAAGGCTTGTTAGGAACCTTAACAAAAGTAGACTTGTCTACTTGTGAACATTGCCTAGCTGAAAATACAACAAGAAAACCATTTGGAAAAGCGATAAGAGCTAAAGTTCCATTGCAATTAATTCATTCTGACATATATGGTCTAATGACTATGAGGGCTAGACATGGGACTATTTATTTCATCACATTTATAGATGATTTCACCCGATATGGTTGTGTCTTTTTTATCTCTCATAAATCTGAAGCTTTAGAATGCTTTAAGAAGTTTAAAAATTAGTTGAGAATCAATTAGATAAAAAGATAAAAGTTCTACGAACCGAACGTGGTCATGAATACCTATATGATCAGTTTAGAAATTTTTGTTATAAAATGGGAATAGAACATCAATTAACTATTCCAAGAACTCCGCAACAAAATGGTGTTGCAGAAAGAAGAAACAAAACCCCACTTGAGATGGTGAGGTCTATGATGGCACAGGCAAACTTGTCCATCATCTTTTGGGGTGATGCCTTATTGACTGCCACATATGTCCTCAATTGAGTACCCTCCAAATCTATTACTACTACACCATATGAGTTATGGATAAATCAGAAACCCGATTTGAGTCTCCTGAAGCCATGGGGATGTGCTACCTATGTTCATGACCCTTCCCATAAATATGGAAAATTAGGTCCACGAGAGAAGAAATGTATCTTCATAAGATACTTTGAACATTCAAAGGGATACGTCTTCATAGGAGAACTACAACGTGGTAGCATTACTGAGTTTGAATCGCAAGATGTCACATTCTTAGAAACTGATTTTCCTAAGAAGGGCGAGATAGGTCAAGACTTGTTTCTATATAAAACACAAGACCAAGGCAATTCCACTGCCGAAAACGAGTTGATTATATTATATCCTAGTGGGAGTGATATGGAAGTTGATGAATCAGTTTCAGATCCCCCATCATTCCCCACTGATAGTTTGACTATGATAGTTGGTCCAAGTAGGAGTAACACCAATCAATCTCCAACATGTTAATCAAACAAGAAACAAGTTCCACGTCGATGATTTGAGATTGAAGGGGGAATTTTTCTAGTTACTCCACAAGATGAAGAAGAGCCAAGGAATATAAATGAGGCTCTCAAATGCCCTTCTAAGAAAAATGGATGAAAGCAATGAAAGAAGAAATGGAGTCTATGAAATCAAACCAAGTATGGGGATTAGTTGATTTACTGCAAGGATGTAAAGCCATTGGGAACAAATGGGTTCTCAAAATCAAGCGTAAAGCTAATGGCAATATTGAGAGATACAAAATTCACTTAGTTGTGAAGGGGTATACACAATAAGAAGGAATAGATTATGAAGAAACTTTTCGGCCTGTTATGCGGTTTACCTTAATCCGACTCATTCTAACTATAGTTGCTAGCATAGATCTTGAATTGCATAAATGGATGTAAAGAATGCTTTTCTCAATTGAGAATTACAAGAAGAAATCTATATGGAACAACCAATAGGCTTTATTAGAGAAGGTCAAGAACATAAAGTGTGTAGACTTTAAAGTCAATTTATGGCCTCAAGCAGTCCTCAAGACAGTGGTATGTTCAATTTCATAATGCAATAATGTCATATGATTTCAAAATGATTGATGAAGATCACTATGTATGTACAAAGAGATCTAGTAAGAAATTTGTTATATTATCATTATATGCTGATGATATACTTATAGCTGGAAATGATGAGGGATTTGTCAATGAAATCAAAGGATGGTTATCATCTCATTTTGAGATGAAAGATATGGGTAAAGCTACATATATTCTTGCAGTCAAGATTTTAAGAGATCTCTCAAGGAAATTAGTATCTCTTTCACAAGAACCATACGTTAAGAAAATTCTTGAACAATTTCATATGCAAGATTGTAAACCCATAGACAACCCTATCGCAAAAGGTGGGACTTTGAGTCGTAAATTGTGTCCGAAGACTCCACAAGAAAAGGAACAAATGAAGAATGTTCCTTATACAAGTTTTGTTGGAAGTCTCATGTACGTCATGATATGCATAAGACCTGACATCTGTTACACTGTTAGGTTGGTAAGCAGATATCAGTCTGACCTAAGACAAACACATTGGAAAGCAATGAAGAGAACCTTAAGATATCTAAAGGGAATAGCTGATTACTCATTATCGAGAAATGATTTACACTTGAGAGGCTACACTGATGCTGATTGAGGAGGAGATTTAGATGAAAGGAAATCTACTTTCGGATATGTTTTCTTACTAGATGGCAGGGCCATATCTTAGAGTCATAAGAAACAATCATGTATAGCCTTATCTATAATGGAGGCTGAGTTTGTAGCATTTTCAGCTGCAATGCAAGAAGCCGTTTAGTAGAGATGGTTCATGAATCATCTGGGAATAATTAATGTTGCTATTGAACCAGTGAGAGTAAACTGTGATAGTCAAGCAGCAATAGCATACACTAAGGATCCCAAATATCATGGTAAAACGAAACACATAGATGTCAAATGTAATTTTGTGCAAGCCTTGGTGGCACAAAAGGAGGTGAACATGAAGTATATATCTATGCATGACATGGTTGTAGATCCATTTACAAAGCCTACACCAAGAGATACTTTTACTAGACATATTATGTCTCTAGGCTTACGTAGATGTTGAATGTACTCATATTTTGAGATTTCCCAAAAAATGTTCACATTTATCTTATCAATATTAAATAACAATATTATCAATGCTCAATTTTATTTATTATGGAACATACATGAAGGAGTATGTATGTGTGTGTGTATAGTTGTTATGTAAATATTATATATATTTATTTTGAAAAGCATGTCAAACAGTTAAAAGATTGGCCTTCTCACATAGGCAATCGCTTCCATCACTTTGTGAGAATGGAGATGAGATGTTTTTAAGCTTATTATTTAGGTGATAACAGAGAGCCAAGCTTAAAATATTTAACATCAACTAAATTAGAATATAAATAATGTCATAATGAAATATGACCATAAGTGATAAATTATCAAAATTTATCACTTTATCTATCTAATTGCTAGATTAGAGTTCTGATGAATTAAAAGTATGTAAAGTGAACTCAAGTTAGACATTAGGTAAGTTTGAACTAAACTATGTACGACATTTACAATTAAAAAGAAAAAAAAAAAAAAAAGAGGCATGCACTCCATGTGAAAGGAGGAAATGTTGTAACATGTGATTCATACCACATGCGCAAAATATTGACCAAAAAGGTAATGAATGTCAAAATCTCAACTTTAACATTGTGTGAGACCCTAAGATTTTAAGAGCAAAATCCCATGAGTACCCTTATTACTCTATTCTGTTTTTTGAAAACCTTTTTTAATGATTGCTATCTTAGAGTGTTGCCAAAAAATTAAGATAAATCCAATTTGATGGGACAGTTCTGGAAAAGCAAATTAAATGAAAGTTGTAAGAATCGAGAAAAGAGGAAGATTACAATTTTGAATTATCACACTATAATCATATATATTCATTTGTCGACCAATTATGTATTGTTTTTTATGTAAGGACAAAACATAATTATGAATATAACTAATTTTTATTATAAATGGGATAGTTAGAGAAACATGTGATAAGTAATCTAGGGTATTGCATATTGCATACAACCCAAGTTTCACAATTCGAGAAGTTATGTTTTCCTTATAGATATATGACTAATGTGCTCTCGATATATGCATGGTCACATGGCAAATTTACTAAAGTATGAACCTTGTAGAAGCATGGAGAGAAAGTCACATCATGAGTGAGTGGGAGATATTGGAGATGGGTGGGACACCCATGATGGGACCCATCCAATTTGATTATCGAATAAATTGTGTTTTGGTAACTGCCAATCCCCTCCATTTACTATAAGAGTTTTGATTGAAAAATCTTAACACATCTATCGTACACAAAAACCACTATTCTCTCTATTTTTCACAGAGCATTAAACATATGCTCCAATTTTGTTCTATCAATCTGTGTGGTTTTGAAGAATTACTTGGGTATCTACAAGAGGTATTTATGCTGTGATGTTATTTATTACAATTAGTTAATTATGTTAATGTGATTGCAATGATGATTATGCTAATAAGATCTTGGGATAGAAATAGAATATTTGTTATTCTTAGTTTTCTAACATGTCCCATTTTCTCTCTTTAGTTCCACTTTAATGTCTTTCTTCCTTTTGTTTACTTTTCAATTTTTTCAACTAAAGTCTTTCATCGTTGACTCGATGGCTAGTTGCCAGTTCATACTTGTAAATTTAGCAACTTTTTGATAATCCGAGGATTATACTGTTTTATTTAGGCTTTTTGGCCAGATTTTAGATACTTCTTACTTCGTTTATGCCTGAATTCTATTTAATTCTTTTTATTTTATGTTTTGGGCCGAAATGTTCATTTTTAGCAAATAAAGAGCGAATTGGAGTTTTTGGACCCGGAAGTAAGCGAATCTCAGAATTTGGGAAAGTTCTGAAGCAGAGTTAAAGCACTATGAAGCTTGTTCCAATGGGAAAGCATCGAGGATTGAAGATTCAAGCAAGGATGCAAGCGGAGGGCAATTCTATAAATTTAGAATTTTCCAGGAAGGTTCACTACGCAAAAGAAGCCAAGTGTGAGATTCAGCTTTAGTTCGTCGCCGCGGAAAAATTCCTTTTTCACCGCAGTGAAGTCTATGAAATTTTGTTTTCTCCAAAATGCACAGTTTTATTTTAGGAAAGTTTTAGGTTTTTGGTCGAACTATTTAGGGAAAACTTAGCCATTTTGAGAGGGGTTTGTCTAAGTCGCCTGGTTTTCGTTTTCCTTAGAGTAGCTTTGACATTTTTGTGGAGAAAGTGAGAAGATTTGAGATTGAATCTTAACTAGGGGAGATCTCTACTCTTTTCTCTTTGCTTCAATATGTTGATTGTTGTGTTTACTATTTTTCTTGCTGTTTGTGTTGATTTAGTTATGAACTAACCCATTTTGGGTTAGGGTTTTGATGTAATTCGGATTTCTATGGATTAATTAATTGATTATTGTTGCTTTTATATTCTATTGCATAGATTGTGTGGTTATTCTGATTTTTATTGATTTACTTGTTGAAAATGATGAGATTGAGAAATGAATCATGTTGAGCTTCTTAGGTAATCACCATTGTAGTATTGAATGCTAGAGATAGGTTTGAGAATTAATGAAATCAATCTATGATTCCATTAGCGTAATGAACTTGGAACAATTAATCTTTAAATTGTTGGGTGCGGAAGCTTAATAGGAACCACGTAGGAATTCATAGCCTGAGAAGGTATGTCTGACAATTTAGAGAATTCGATTTACAATCAGTGCATGTGAGTGTAGAAATAGCATGGTCAGTAGAATTACTCCATAGAGTCTGAATGAAGTCAAAACCCTAACCGTTTGTTTGAATTGATATTACTCTTGCTTTTAAATCTTGATGTCATTAATTAGTTTTAATACTTAGCAAATTTTGTTTTTAGTTTAGTTTCGGTCTCTCCCATAAATCCAAACAAATTCAGTTTCTCCAACTTGAAAACAATTAGGAAAATCTGTGATTAACAATCAATCCTCGTGGGAACGATACTCACTCATCACTTTATTATTTTGTGCGACTAGTGCACTTGCTATTTTTGCATATTGTAGTAACAACGCATCACTTTTCAATCTTCAATGCAAAATGGGTATGTAGTGTCAGTTTCTCATTTGACGGCCCACATTATTGATCCCTTTGGCCTATTTGGGTCCCATGTGCTTAAAAGTTTCAACTTTGAATTTCAAAAGCAAATAAATTTGTTCTTTTTTAAATTGGTTCAAAACTGGTTAATTGATTTTTTGAACCTGTTCAACCAAAAATTCAGTTCAGTTTCGGTTTGAGTGTTTGCTTGAACTGATTTTCGGTTCGGTTCGGTTTGAAAAATGGCTAAACCTGTTCAGTTAACTAGTTTTTCCCACCCCTATTACGTTTGGTTAGGGGTGTGAGGATTATTTTGGTAATCTATCTTTTAATTCAGTCATTACTTTGTTTGGTTTAGATGCTAATAAAAGATTCCGGTAATCTTTTCTTTCTCAATTAATTTGAGAGACGATATAGGGTACGTTTGGATCTTATAATGTTTTATTATTGGGGGATGTTATATTAATGGAAAGATAGATCACTTTAAAGATTACTGGGAATGTTTAGAGAAATGTGTTTGGTTGGTTCGAATAAATTGGTGAGTATGTTATATTTATATGTTTGGTTGAGAGGATAAATTGGTAGGTATGTTATATAGAGTACTAAATTGCCCTTCTTTTTAAATATTCATATAAATATTATTTTTATTATTATTTCTTTTAACCCCTTACATTTGAAATTTTGCTAAAACACTCAAGCCATATATAACTTTAATTTATAGCAAAATCACCCCTACCTATCCCAAACCACTACTGACAGCAAGCCACCATTACCGACAATCGACGAAATGGCACAGAACTGGCCGTATATGGCAAGTCGTGCGCTGACAAAGCCATTTTTGGCCACGGATCATAGATCTACGGCCATTTCATAACCACATATTTGGCCACGAAACGGCCATAGAAACAACCAGATCTGGCCGTTTTCGACCATAGATCGCTGGTTGTTGGCGATGGTGGTGGCAACTGGCTGTGGTCTTGGGTGGTTGGGGGTATTTTGTTAACTTTTAAATTTTTTTAAGGCTGGGGTGTTTTAGCTAAATTCTCAAATGTATGGGGTTGGGTAATGGTTATTTGGTAGACATTTGAGAGCAATTGTGTCCAAAAATAGTATTTGATTAAGGGCAACATAGGTATAAAAATCCGATTACCTGGTAATCTTTTAATAACACCTCAGAGGGAGGGTATTGGATTATCCCCTACAATACCAACAGTAAACACTATTTACAAAAAAGATACCCGTTATATTTTATTACTTGCAAACCAAACAACGTAATCTTGCAAAATAAACAAAGATTACCCCTGTTGTTTCATATGACCACGATCCAAACGCACCCATAAGGGGTTATGTGATTACCGACTCACGATGTAGTATTTTAAGATTATCGGATAATCCTATTTTTGTTCCAATTTTACCCTTACTTAATAAAATTTTTGAACACAAATGTCTTCCTTTTTATGTCAAATAACAATTAATCCAACTTATTAAATTGTAACGCCCCACTTGAGGTACGTAGCTAATTTGTGTTGCATTGCATGAATGTTTATTGTTTTGCATTCAATTGAGCTTGTATGTGTTGGTTTGGTTGAGGGTTTGCCCTGAAATTGGTTAAGACTTGGCGAATTTTGGAAATTACAGTCTTCGCCGGGGCGAATAGTCTTCGCCGGGGCGAGGAATAGTCTTCGCAGCGGCGACGTAGGCTTTGTAATTCTTTGCCGGGGCAACGAAAAATCTTCGCCGCGGCGATGGGCCGGCTGAAATGTGTAATGAAGTTTCTAGATATTTTTTTTTTCCATTGGGGCAAAATGACCTTTCTACCCCTAATTAGCAGGAAAAGTGGGGAGTGAATTGTAAGGAAATTTCATGGAGAATCTGTTGGAGTTGGGGGTGTGAGTGTAAGGAATTAAAGGACAAGGATGGTATTTCCAAGAAAGAGCAAGGGTAAAATGGGAAGGCATGTGTTAAGTGTGAGCTAATAAGGGTTTGGGTTTAGAAAACCCTTCATTCTTCTTCCCCACCGCCATTCCCATTCACCACTTCCTTTCAACTTTTCTTTCAATATTTCAAGGATTTTAGAGGGCTTTTTGAGTAGTTTGGGTAGAAAGTTAATCTAAGGCATTCTAAGGTAAGGATTCTTGCTTTAGATGTGAAGTTTTGCTTATATATGTTTATTGAAGTCTTATGGTGTTATTGTTTAAAGTTGTAGAGAAGAGACAAGCTATCAAAGGAAAGGAGAAGTGCTAGTGAAATCTCTCCATTACAAGGTAAGTAAATCCAACCCAAGTTGAGATTGATAAATCTTTTGAGTAGAGATTTCTTTATGCATGTATGTATTATGCTTGTTGAGAGATTGAGATGTTATGAGTATTTATCTATGTGGTTATTGTATATAATTGAGATATGAGAAGTGTTGAGATTGCATGATGTTGGGTTGAGTTTGATTGAAGATTGAAGGGAGTTTGAACAAACACTATAGGAGTGTTTTTCCTTGACAGGAATTATAGCTATGTGAGGGAGTTTTCTCCCATTTTGGATGGTTAAAGAAAAGAGTAGAGTTATAGAAAAAGTAGAGCTTTTGTATGCACATGAGTTGTTTGATGAAATGCTTAGTAGAAGTATAAGCATGAGTAGTAAACCTTAATTCTTGCAACATTGCATATTGGCATTTCATGAGTGCATTAATGAGTATAAACCATCCATATGCATTAATTGTGCACTGAGAAGTAGCTCGAGAAAGAGTAGAGAACTTTGTGAATGAGCTACTTTGAGAAAGAGTAGAGAACTTTGTGAATGACCTACTTTGAGAAAGAGTAGAGCAATTTGTGAATGAGCTACTTTAAGAGCAAAGAGAAAGAGAAAAACTCTAAGAGTGGGTTGGTGCTTTGTGAACTCTACCCGGCAGTCATAGAAACTGGGTTGGTGCTTTGTGAACTCCACCCGATAGTCACGAAGAGTGAACTGGTGCTTTGTGGACTCCACCCGACCGTTTGTAATAACTACTTCCTACTCAAATACTCATACAAATATACATAATAAAATACATGTATGATAACATAAATAGTTGGGCTCAAATTTTTCTTTTATTAAACATATACATTCTTTATACAAAATTAGTATCATAAACAAAAACTATCAAAAACTATGTAGACAGTGTAGCCATTCCTCTTCACGTGCCGACGTCTATCCGACCGTGTCCTCACCTAAATCCTACAAAAACATAGAAAGACAACGGGGTGAGCACAAATAATACTCAGTAAGTAAACCCTCTAGTCATCTATCCCCGTAACTCTCCCTCTCTAAGTCTTTCCTTACAATTCTCATTTACTATCTCATTTATACTTCTCTCTGTTTTCTCTTTCTGTTTCTCTTTCTTAGAACTCTTTTCTACTAACTCTCTTTAGTAAGTCACGGCCCCATCTTATTGGGGGCACGGTCGGGACTCGCTCCCGCCCCCCGTGACTTCTATTCGTTCTTAGCCGATCGGACTCGGTTATGCATGGATTCGGAACCCTTGGCCATGTGAGTATATAATCTCTCTCTCGGGTACTCTCAGGTATAGCCCTCATCTGCATGCACCCTCACGGGTTACACCACTTCTCTCTCTCATACTCATGCCGCTCTCTCAATGCGCCGTACATGCGGGAATACTCTACCCATTACTCATGGGTTCCCCATCACACAACCTACTCTATTCTCTTTTTCTCTCTTTTCTCTTAATAAAGCTCACACTCAAAGTTCTCTACTCTTTTTCTACTCTTTCTCTAATGCATAAATAATCCATATGGATGATTCATGCTCATTAATGCACTCATGAAAAGCATAAATGCAATGTTGCATCAAAGACAGTCATTCTGCGCAGGTCACACTCAAGAAGGCATAACTTGAGTTATACACATTAGATTGCTATGATTTTTGTCTCGTTTTAAAGCTTAGAGACAGGGATATAACGTTTATGTTTCGGTCTAAACCCAGTTAAATCTTTAAGATGCCAAAATATCACTCAGAAGGTCGCGGCTGTGACAGGGCAGTTTGGTAACATGTTTTCACTTAGGCATTTCATCAAGCAACTAATGTGCATACAAGAACTCTACTTTATTATAACTTTTATTCTCTTCTTGACCATCGAAAATGGGAGGAAAACTCCCTTATATAGTCATAATTCCTGCCAAGGAAAACACTCCCAAAATATTCATGCAAACTCCTCCAACTTCAACTTAATTTCAATCTCTCTTCACACATCAAACAATTCTCATAATTAAAGTGTATTCAACAACCACAAAGCAAATATTCATCTTAACTCAATTCTCAATAACATAACATACTTATACATACATAAATCTCTACTCAATCTCTACTCAAAGGATTTCTCAAATCTCAACGTGGGTTGGATTTACTTACCTTATGGGTAATTGGCTTCTCTAGCACTTCTGCTTCCCTTTTGTATCTTGTCTTCTATCTACAACTTTAAACAAACAATAACAACATAAGACTTTAACAAATCATAAGCAAATTCTCATCTAAAGCAAGAATCCTTACCTTAGGATGCTTTAGATTAAATCTCTACTAAAAACTACCCCAAAAATCCTTAGAAATTGTTGGAAGATTGAGTGAAGGATTGACAGAAATTTGGGAATGAGAATGGCGGTGGAGATGGTGAAGAATGAAGAGCTTTCAACACCTAAACTCTTTTTAGCTCAACTTATACACAATCATTCCCATTTTGCCCTTGCTTTTTCTTAGAAATTTCATCTATATCCCTTAGTCAATTACAATAATGCCCTCATTTTTATTGCATTCTCCATGAAATTCTATCTCTTTTCACTCCCAACTTTTTCAACTAATTTTGAGTGAAAAGACCATTTTACCCCTAATGGAAGTTTAAGGGATTTTCCTCACATTTTTCTCAAAATAACTTTAACAAAATTCAACTAAGGGCTAACCAACCAAAAATAACAACATGCAAGCTCAATTGAGAACAAATCAATAAACATTCAAGCAATGCAACAATAGTTTAACTACATACCTCAAGTGGGGCATTACAATTCTCCCCCCTTAAAAGAATTTCGTCCCCGAAATTCACACAAATAATTCCGAGTACGCTTCTGCATATCTTGCTCTACCTCCCATGTGGTCTCTTCTACCTTGTGATTTCTCCAAATGACTTTTACTATTGGAATGCTCTTATTCCGGAGCTCTTTAATCCTTCAGTCCAAAATCTGTACTAGACACTCCTCATACATAAGGTTCTCTTCTAAGTCAACATCCTCTATTCTCAAGATATGGGAGGGATCACTTACGTACTTCCATAGCATCAAGACATGGAAAACATCATGCACATTGTCCATGCTAGGTGGTAGTGCCAATCTGTAGGCCACCTTTCCCACTTGTTGCAATACCTCAAATGAACCTACATATCTCGATGCTAACTTTCCTTTATTACCGAAGCGCATCACTTGCTTGTAGGGAGAAACTCTCAAAAATACTTTATCACCCACTTAAAATTCAACCTCTTTTCTCTTCAAGTGGGCATAACTCTTATGTCGATCTTGGGCTTGCTTCATTCTGTTTCTGATTAATCTTACATCTTCTATCATTTTCTGAGTCACCTCTGGCCCAAGAGCGGTACTCAACTCATCCTTTTCACTTATCTCATCCCAATGTAGTGGAGACCTACATCGTCTACCATACAAAGCCTCGTAAGGCGCCATCTTAATTGTGGACTGGTAACTGTTGTTATAGGCAAACTCCACTAAGGGTAACATTTCATGCCAAGATGCTTTATAATCCATACAGCAAGCTCTCAACATATCCTCAAGCACCTGATTCATTCTCTCTGTTTGGCCATCCGTCTGAGGATGTTAGGCAGTGCTGAATGCCAAACGGGTACCCAAATTTCTCTGTGTAAACTAGTGCAGAAAGTTGAGACAAATCGGAATCTCTGGTCGACACTATTGTCTTGGGCACACCATGCAACCTGACTATCTCTTTAATGTAAATCTGAGCCAACTGATCTGTAGTGGTGCTCTCCTTTACTGGGAGGAAATGGGCGGACTTAGTTAATCTATCCACAATCACCCATATAGCATTATATCCTCTCTGTACTCGAGGGAGACCTGTGATAAAATCCATTGAAATACTCTCCTATTTCCACTCTGGAATACTAAGTGGCTGAAGCAACCCTGACGACCTTTGGTGTTCTGCTTTCACCTATTGACAAGTCAGATATTTAGCTATAAACTCTGCAATGTCTCTCTTCATACCTGGCCACCAGTAGCCTTTCTTTACATCTTGATACATCTTGGTTGCTCCAGGATGAGCAGTGTATGGTGTGTCATGAGCCTCCATAAGAATTCTCTTTCTCAACTCATCATTTTGAGGAATACACAACCGATTTCTAAAATAGAGGACACCATTCACTAAATGGAACTCTGTTACCTTGCCCTCATGTACTTGCTGAACTATTTTCTGACACCACCCATCAACCACTTGCTTAACTCTAACTTCCTCCAATAAAGTAGACTGAACCTCTAACCTGGCAATCTTTCCCGAAATCACTTCAATCTGTTCTCTACATAATTCTTCTATCAACTTTTTCTGCTTAGTGAGCCAAGACAAATAAGCTTTTCTACTCAAGGCATCGGCTACTACATTGGCTTTCCCCGGTTCATACTTGATCTCATAATCATAGTCTTTAACTAGCTCTAACCACCTTCTATGTCTCATATCTAGCTCCTTTTGAGTGAAGAAGTATTTTAAACTCTTATGACAGTATAGATGTTACTCTTTGCACCATAAAGGTAATGCCTCTAAATCTTTAATGCGAAGATCACGGTTGCCAACTCTAGGTCATGCGTAGGGTATCTCGTCTCATACTCTTTTAATTGCCGAGAGGCATAAGCTATCACCCTACCTAACTGCATTAACACTACACCAAGTCCTTGCAGAGAGGCATCTATATAAATGTCATAATCTACACCCTCCTGTGGTAACACTAACACTGGAGCTGTTGTTAACCTCTTCTTCAACTCTTGGAAACATTCCTCACATGCTTCTGACCATACAAAATGAGTCTTCTGTTTGGTAAGAGCTGTCAATGGTTTAGCCAACTGGGCGAACCCTTCAACAAATCATCTGTAGTAACCTGCCAAGCCTAAGAAACTTCTGACCTCTTTTACTGTCTTCGGCTTCTGCCACTCAAGGATTGCCTTTACCTTATTTGGATCTACTGAAATCCGTTCCTTGGACACCGTATGGCCTAGAAATATTACTTTGTCGAGCCAAAACTCACATTTAGAAAACTTAGCATACAACCGCTTTTCCCTTAACCGTTGCAGCACTATTCTCAAATGTTCCTCATGTTCTTCTCTTGACTTGGAATAAACCAGAATATCATCAATGAATACTACTATAAACTGATCTAGACAGTCATGGAATACCTGATTCATCAAATCCATAAAAACTGCTGGGGCATTAGTCAAGCCAAACGGCATCACTACAAACTCATAATGCCCATACCTTGTATGGAAAGCAGTCTAGCTATATCCTGCTCGGCCACTCTTACCTGATGGTACCCTGACCTCAAATCAATTTTGGAGAATATTGCTGCTCCCTTCAACTGATCAAACAAATCATCTATTCGAGGTAACGGGTACTTATTCTTCTCTGTCACTTTATTTAGCTCTCTTTAATCAATACACATCTGTAGTGACCCGTCTTTCTTCTTTACAAACAAAACTGGAGCTCCCCAGGGAGAATGACTTGGTCGGATAAAACCTTTATCTAAAAGCTCTTGAAGTTGCTTCTTTAATTCCCCTAAGCTCCTGGGCCATTCGGTAAGGGGCTTTAGATATGGGTGTTGTTCCTGGTGCTAGTTCAATACTAAACTCAACCTTTCTTTCCGGTGGCAAACCCAATAAGTCTTCCGAAAACACATCTAGGAATTCTCAAACTACCGGCACCCTCTGAATTTTTGATTGTGAAACGTCACCACTCTGTACTACATGAGCAATATATTCAGAACACCCCTTTCTCAACATCTTTCTAGCCTTCACACTACTAATCAATATGCTCAACTGATGGCCCTCTCCAAAACTAAATTTATCTCCACTATCGAGATTAAATCTCGCCTTCTTCTTCCGATAATCAATTTCTACTCCATACCTCCCTAGGAAATCAATGCCCAATATCACATCAAAGTTGGGCATATCAAAAACTATTAAATCAACTGCTAACTCTCGACCATGAATCACTACGGACTCTTCTAACAACATCTCCTGAGTTAGAACACTCACCCCATCAGGTAACTCTATCTTAATAGGTTGACTCACTCTAGTAGGTTTCAAACTTAATCTCTCTATCATTCCATGAGATATAAAAGAATGGGTAGCTCCAGAATCAATTAAAGCATATAAAGGGATAGCATGAAATAACAATTGACCAGTTACGGCTGAGGGACTGGCCTCGGCTTCACCCTATGCCACTGTAAATACTTTGGCATTTGTACCTTTAGGAGTCTGAGCTATCGGTGGGAGAGGAGCTTTACAATCCCTCATCAGATGCCCTGGCTTTCGGCACCTATAACACACGTTTCGATCCCTCAAACACTCTCCTGAATGGTTCCTCCCGTATTTAGCACAAGGAGGAAACCCTTCTGTCTTGGGTCGTTTGTTCTACCAATCTCTCCTATTCTTCCTGGGTTGAAACTTTTTCTTGGCCCTTACTTCCCTGTTCTTTATGGCATCTACTCTCTCCCTCTGTAAGGTGGTGGATGGCTCACTAGATACTGTTGAAGTAACCCTTCTGCAATGTATTTATTTACATAGATCTCTGCCTTTAAAGCCCGTGTTAAAGCTTCACTGTAGGTATGCGGGGGCTCAGCTCCTGTCATTACATCTCAGGCAATATCTGATCTCAACCCTTGCACGAACTTGTCCCTCCTTAACTTCTGTGTGTACACTATCCCGGGTGCAAAGCGAGCAAGGGAGTTGAATCTTACTGAATATTCTTTCACCGTACTAGTCTCCTGCTTCAAATTAATAAAATTTTGGACCTTCTCGTGTATTCGATCTTCTGCTCGATACTCAACCTCAAACAATCTCCTGAATTCCTCCCAAGTCATCGAGGCCATGTCATGAGTCTCTTCCATTAATTCCCACCAAATTCAGGCATCTCCCCGAAATAAGAAACTGGCATATCTGATCCCCTCTCTATCATTCATGGGATCAGTGCCGTCGTCCACTCTATGGACTTAAACCACTCTTCTGCTTCTAACGGGTCCCTAGTACCCCTAAACTCTGGAGGTTGGTGCTGGTTCGCAAGCCCCTGAATCGGATCAACTCGACTTTGTACTGTCTGAGGTACCGACCCTTCTCGCTCTTGTCTTGTAGTCGGTACTTTACTAAGAGTCTCGGTTCTTTCCTGTATAGCTCTCCCCTGACTCTTAGCTAACACCTGTTGTACAATGGTTCGAATCCTCGTCTCATCAAGAGTAGGGGGAGTTGGTTCTAGTGGATTAAAGGATTCTCCCTCGTTCATCACACTCTTACCCTTCTTCCTATTACTACGCCTCATCTACAAAACAACCACACTTAATCAATGCAAGAGAACACTTAACGTAAGGAAAGAATTAACTTACACAATCGGCTCTCGGACATCGTAGCGATGAGAAGGGTACACTGTCAAATCCCAAAATCTCGGCTCTGATACCAAAAATGTAATAACTACTTCCTACTCAAATACTCATAAAAATATACATAATAGAATACATGTATAATAACATAAATAGTTGGGCCCAAATTTTTCTTTTATTAAACATATACATTCTTTATACAAAATTAGTATCATAAACAAAAACTATCAAAAACTATGTAGACAGTGTAGCCATTCCTCCTCGGGTGCCGACGTCCATCTGACCGTGTTCTCACCTAAATCCTGCAAAAACATAGAAAGACAACGGGGTGAGCACAAATAATGCTCAGTAAGTAAACCCTCTAGTCATCTATCCCCGTAACTCTCTCTCTCTAAGTCTTTCCTTACAATTCTCATTTACTATCTCTTTTATACTTCTCTCTGGTTTCTCTTTCTATTTCTCTCTCTCTATTCCTCTTTCTTAGAACTCTTTTCTACTAACTCTCTTTAGTAAGTCACGGCCCCATCTTATCGGGGGCATGGCTGGGACTCTCTCCCACTCTCCGTGACTTCTACTCATTTTTAACCGATTGAACTTGGTTACGCATGGATTTGGAACCCTTGGCCATGTGAGTATATAATCTCTTTCTTGGGTACTCTCGGGTATAGCCCTCATTCGCATGCACTCTCATGGGCTACACCACTTCTCTCTCTCATACTCATGCCGCTCTCTCAGTGCGGCGTACATACGGGAATACTCTACCTATTACTCACGGGTTCCCCATCGCACAACCTACTCTATTCTCTTTTTCTCTCTTTTCTCTTAATAAAGCTCACATTCAAAGTTCTCTACTCTTTTTCTACTCTTTCTCTAATGCATAAATAATGCATATGGATGATTCATGCTCATTAATGAACTCATGAAAAGCACAAATGCAATGTTGCATCAAAGACATTCATTCTATACAGGTCACACTCAAGAAGGCATAACTTGAGTTATACACATCGGATTGCTACTATTTTTGTCTCGTTTCAAAGCTTAGAGATAGAGATATAACTTTTATGCTTTGGTCTAAACCCAGTTCAATCTGTAAGATGCCCAAAAATCACTCAAAAAGTCATGGCTGTGACAGGGCAGTTTGGTAACATGTTTTCACTTAGGCATTTCATCAAGCAACTAATGTGCATACAAGAACTCTACTTTGCTATAACTTTTCTTCTCTTCTTAACCATCCAAAATGGGAGGAAAACTCCCTTTTTTTAGTCATAATTCCTGCCAAGGAAAACACTCCCAAAAATATTCATGCAAACTCCTCCAACTTCAACTCAATTTCAATCTCTCTTCACATGTAACACCCCACTTGAAATACGTAGCCACTGTTTAAGGTATGGCCTAAAGGATTACTGAATTGCCCCTAAATGAGTTTGTATATTGTTCATGTTGTTTGGTTGGCCCTTGGTTGAGTTTATGTTTTGGGTTTGGTTGAGTGTTTACCCTGGAATTGATCAAGACTTGGCAGATTTTGGAGTTGCAGTCTTCGCCGGGGCGAGGAGAAGTTTCGCCGCAGCGACGTTGGTTCTGTGTTGGCGGTGTCGGTTCTGGACTGTTTCGCCGAGGCGACAGAAAGTTCTTCGCCGCGGCGACGGGACGGCAGAAAAGTTTCTTGAGGTTTCTAGAGAATTCTCCATAGGGGTAAAATGACCATTCTACCCCTAATTAGCAGGAAAAGTGGGGAGTAAAATGCAAGGAAATTTCATGGAGAATAGTGTAAAATAGGGGTGAGTTTGTAAAGAATTAAAGGATAAAGGTGGAAATTTCAAGAAAGAGTAAGGGCAAAATGGGAAAGAGTGTATATTATATGAGCTAATACGGGTTGAATTCTCTTAACCCATTCATTTCACACATTGCCACCGCCTCTTCATCTCTCATTTCCTCTCAATTTCCTCACTCAATCTTCCAAGGGATTTTTGAGAGTTTTAAGTTGAAATTTGAAAAAGAAGTGATCCTAAGCAAGAAGAGGTAAGAATCTCTACTCTAGAGATGAGTTTTATTTATGTAAGGGTTAAGTTCTTACTAAGTTTATGCTTAGGAAATAAGGGAAAGTTATGATCCAATAAGAGTAGAGAGCTTTAGTGGAGACTACTCAAGTATGAGGTAAGTAAATCCAACTCAAGCTAAAGTTTAAGAAATTCTTGAGTAGAGATTTATTTATGCATGTATATATGATGCTTGTTGAGAAATTGAGTAGAGATGTATGTCTACTTGTTGAGGAATTGAATTGAGAAGAGTATTTATGTTATGTTGTTGGATATTTCCTTTATGGGAAGTGTTACTGTGTGATGAGTTTGAGATGAAGCTGGAGGAGATTGAGTAGATATTTTAGAAGTGTTCTTCTATGATAGGAACCATGCCCATAGAAGGGAGTTTCTTCCCATTTTGGATGGTTAAAAAGAGAAGTAGAGTTGGAATTACAGAGGAGTTTTTGTATGCACATGAGTTGTTTGATGAAATGCCTAAGTGAGAAACTGTCCTGTCACAGCCGTGACTTTCTAAGTGATTTTTGGGAATTTTACGGATTGAACTGGGTTCAGAACAAAACATAAAAATTGTAGCCCCGTCTCTAAGCTTAAAACGAGACAAAAACCGTAGCAATCCGAGGTGTATAACTCAAGTTATGTCTTCTTGAGTGTGACCTGAGCAGAATGACTGTTTTGATGCAATATTGCATTTGGCATTTCATAAGTGCATTAATAAGTATGAACCATCCATATGCATTAATTGTGCATTGAGAAGTAGCTTCAGAAAGAATAGAGAATGTTGAGTATGAGCTACCTTATGAGTACTAGCTTAAGAGTAGAGAATTTTGAGTATAAGCTATACTATGAGCAATAGTTTGAGTGAGAAAGAGTAGAGAATGTTGAGAATAGCAACTCTTAAGAGTAAAGAGAATGAGA
The DNA here is from genome assembly GCA_026225825.1 of Pistacia integerrima. Classification (NCBI taxonomy): domain Eukaryota; kingdom Viridiplantae; phylum Streptophyta; class Magnoliopsida; order Sapindales; family Anacardiaceae; genus Pistacia; species Pistacia integerrima. The sequence continues at coordinate 25,919,976 of CM047747.1, forward strand.
ACACTCTGATAGTAAAGAGAAAGAGAGATTGAACACTAGCGAATAAAAGAGCGAAAAGTGCTAAAGAAGATAATAGAGTAAGTTGTGCGATGGGGAACCTGTGAGTGACGAGTAGAGTCACGAGAGTGGGTGCTTTGTGATCCCCAGCCGTGCCTCCGATCAGATGAGGCCGTGACCGTCACACAAAGTGGAACATGAGGTTCCAGCCGTGCCTCCTGTAAGATGGGGCCGTGACATTCAGAGAGAGAAAGAATACACTCATATGGCCAAAGGTTCCGAATCCATGCATGACTAAATCCGATTGGTAGCGAAATGATCTGAAGTCACGTAGAGTGGTAGCGCCAAGCCGTGCCTCCAGTCAGATGAGGTAGTGACATTCCAATGAGTAAGAATGAGAAAAAACAGAAATAGAAAGAACAGAGATGAGAAAAGCTAAGAGTTAAGCTATATTATGAGTACTAGCTTGAGAAAGAGATGAGCAAACATGAGAAAGAATAAAAGAGAGAGAAAAGAGCATAGAGTAGGTTATGCGATGGGGAGCCCGTGAGTAATGGGTAGAGTATTCCCGCATGTACGCCGCATTAAGAGAGCGGTATGAGTATGAGAAAGAGAAGTGGTGTAGCCCGTGAGAGTGCATGCGGATGAAGGCTATACCCGAGTACCCGAGAGAGAGATTATACACTCACATGGCCAAAGGTTCCGAATCCATGCATAACCAAGTCCGATCGGCTAGAATGAGGAGAAGTCACGTAGAGCGGGAGCGAGTCCCGACCATGCCTCCGGTAAGATGAGGCCGTGACTACTAAAGAGAGTTAACAGAAAAGAATTATGAGAAAGAGAAACAGAAATGAGAATGAGATAGAAAGAGAGACAGAGAACCATGATTTTCCTTCATGGTGAGTATGACGAGAATAAGAGAGAGAACCATGATTTTCCTTCATGGTGAGTATGATGAGAATAAGAGAGAACCATGACTTTCCTTCATGGTGAGTAAGAATAAGAGAAGGAGAAAAGAGAATAGGAACAGAGAGAAAGAAATAATAAAAAGAGCAGAACAGAGTTAAAGGAGAATAAAAGTATTCAAAAGAAAGAGAAAAACAGTGAGAATTAGAAATAGAAGAACAGTAGAGTAAGGAAAGAACCAAAGAGTGAGTTGCGGGGACAGGTAGTAGAGGATTTACTTACTGAGCATTGTTGTGCTCACCCCGTTGTTCTTCTCTGTTTTGCAGGAAATAGGAGTAGCGGTCGGATGGACATCGAGGAGCGAAGAGTATTGGTACCACTGTCCACCAACTATGATATTTTGTATTAATTAGAAAGTTTTTAGTACATAGTAATTTGTATTTGTAAAGAATTATATTTTATGAGTAAAGAAAATTTGAGCCCACTATTTTCCATACGCTTTGTATATCTATAATTTACATAGTATGTATTATAAGAATAGTAGTAAAGAGGAGATGTTACATCACACATCAAACACTTCTCATAATTAAAGTGTATTCAACAACCACAAAGCAAATATTCATCTCAACTCAATTCTCAATAACATAACATACTTATACATACATAAATCTCTACTCAAAGGATTTCTCAAATCTCAACTCGGGTTGGATTTACTTACCTTATGGGTAATTGGCTTCTCTAGCACTTCTCCTTCCCTTTTGTATCTTGTCTTCTATCTACAACTCTAAACAAACAATAACAACATAAGACTTTAACAAATCATAAGCAAATTCTCATCTAAAGCAAGAATCCTTACCTTAGGATGCTTTAGATTAAATCTCTACTAAAAACTACCCCAAAAATCCTTAAAAATTCTTGGAAGATTGAGTGGAGGATTGACATAAATTAGGGAATGAGAATAACGGTGGAGATGGTGAAGAATGAAGGGCTTTCAACACTTAAACTCTTTTTAGCTCAACTTATACACAATCATTCCCATTTTGCCCTTGCTCTTTCTTAGAAATTTCATCTATATCCCTTAGTCAATTACAATAATGCCCTCATTTTTATTGCATTCTCCATGAAATTCTATCTCTTTTCACTCCTCACTTTTTCAACTAATTTTGAGTGAAAATACCATTTTACCCCTAATGAAAGTTTAAGGGATTTTCTTCACATTTTTCTCGAAATAACTTTAACAAAATTCAACTAAGAGCCAACCAACCAAAAATAACAACATGCAAGCTCAATTGAGAACAAATCAATAAACATTCAAGCAATGCAACAATAATTTAACTGCATACCTCAAGTGGGGCGTTACACCATGCCTCCAATAAGATGAGGCTATGACATTCAAGTGAGAAAGAATAGAGAGAGAGAATGAGTAGAAGTCACGAAGAGTGGGTTAGTGCTTTGTGGACTCCACTCGACCGTGCCACCAGTAAGATGAGGCCGTGACATAAAACAGAAAGTTAGCAGAAAAAGAGCTATGTGAAAGAGAAACAGAAAGAGAAAAGAAATAAGATGAGAAAAGTGTAACGGAAGAATTAAGAGAAAGGGTTACGGGGACAGACGAGTAGAGGATTTACTTTCTGAGCATTATTGTGTGCTCATCCCGTTATTTTCTTTGTGTTTGCAAGATCTAGGTGATGACACGGTCGGATGGGCGTCGACAAGCGAGGAGCAATAGCTACACTGTCTACTGTTTAAGGACTTTTTGTAAATGATACTCTATTTTGTATAAAGAATGTTTATATGTAATAAAAGAAAATTTTTTTGGGCCCATCTACTTTTACTTTTATACATGTATTGTATTATGTGTATTTTCTATGAGAATCCTAGTATAAAAGAGTTAATACATTTTTGGTATCAGAGCAAAGATTTTGGCATTTGACAATGTACTATTCTCATCGCCACAGCTTCCGATAACCAACTGTGTGAGTTAATTCTTTCCTTTCTCTAAGTGTTTCTCGAATTGACCAAATGTGGTTGCTTTGTAGATGAGGCGTAGTAACCGAAATCATGGTAAGAGTGTGATGAATAAGGAAGAAACCTCAAACCCACCAAAATCAACTCCTCCTGCTCTCGATGAGACGAGAGTTTGAAATATTGTACAGCAAGTATTAGGAGAGAGTTAGGGGAGAGCTGTACTGGAAAGAACCGAGACCCCTATTAGAGTACCGACCGCGAGATGAGAAAGAGCCTGGCCGGTGCCTCAGATAGTACAAAATAGAGTTTAGCCAGTTTATGGACTTCCCAGTCAACATCAATCATCAGAGTTTAAGGGTACTACAGACCCGATAGTAGCAGAAGAATGGTTCAGGTCAGTAGAACATACCACAGCTTTGTTTCCCATGACGAACCAGGAGAAGATCCGGTATGCAAGTTTCTTATTTTGGGGTGATACCCGAATTTGGTGGGAATTAATGGAAGAAACCCATGATGTGGCAGTGATGACCGAGGAAGAGTTCAGACAAGAGTTTAAGGTCGAGTACAAAACAGAGGACTAGGTTCATGAGAAGGTCTAAGAATTTATCAGCTTGCAGCAGGGGTCTAATACCGTGAAGGAGTACTCAGTGAGATTTAACTCCCTTGCAAGGTTTGCACCCGGAATAGTTAGTACTTCGGCTTTGAAAAGAGACAAGTTTGTCCATGGATTGAAGCCAGAGATAGCTCGGGATATAATGACGAGCTCTGATCCCCCTCGAACGTATAGTGAGGCCTTGAGGCAAGCAATGAGGGCGGAAATCTTCGAGAATAAAATTCCCCCAATAGGTTCCTCGACAAGAGGACCAAGTGAGCCATCCTCCGCCCCGCAGAGAGAGAAATTATAGGGTGTGAAAAGCAAAGAAATGAAGAATAATAAGAAGAAGTTTCAGTCTATGCAGAATAAAAGAGATTGGAGGAGTAAGCGGCCCAGGATGGAATGGTTTCCCCTTTGCCCTAAATGTGGGAGGAACCACCCAAGAGAGTGTCTGAGGGACCAGAGGTTGTGTTATACGTGCCGACAGCCAGGGCACTTGATGAGAGATTGTAAAGCTCCTCTTCCACCACCAGCACAGAGTTCTGGAGGTACTACTAATGCTAGAGTGTTTACAGTGGCACAGGGTGAAGCAGAGGCCAATTCATCAACTGTCACTGGTCAGTTATAATTTCATGCCTTAATTGATTCAGGAGCCACTCATTCTTTTATATCTTATGGCATAATGGAGAGGTTAGGTTTGAAACCTATTAGAGTGAGTCAACCCATTAAGATAGAGTTACCCGATGGGGTTAGTGTTCTGACGCAAGAGATGTTGTCAGGAGAGTCCGTGGTGATCAAGGGTAGAGAGTTAACAGTTGATCTGATAGTTTTTGATATGCTTGATTTTGATGTGATATTGGGCATGGATTTCCTGGGGAGGTTCGGAGTGGAAATTGATTGTCGAAAAAAGAAGGCGAGATTTAATCTCGATAGTGGAGATAAGTTCAGCTTTGCAGAGGGTCATCAGTTGAGCATGTTGATTAATAGTGTGAAGGCTAGAAAGATGCTGAGAAAAGGGTGTTCGGGATATATTGCCCATGTAGTGCAGAGTCGTGATGTTCCACACTCAAAGATTCAGAGGGTGCTAGTAGTTTGAGATTTTCTAAAAGTGTTTCCTGAAGAGTTATCGAGTTTACCTCCAGAAAGAGAGTTTGAGTTTAGTATTGAACTAGCATTGGGAACAGCACCATTATCGAAAGCCCCCTATCGAATGGCCCCAGCCGAGCTCTAGGAATTAAAGAAGCAACTCCAAGAGCTTTTGGATAAAGGCTTTATCCGACTGAGTCATTCTCCCTAGGGAGCTCCAATTTTGTTTGTGAAGAAGAAAGATGGGTCACTACAAATGTGTATCGATTATAGAGAGTTGAATAAAGTGACAATGAAGAATAAGTACCCGTTACCTCGTATTGATGATTTGTTCGATCAGTTGAAAGGAGCCGTAGTGTTCTCTAAAATTGATTTGAGGTCAGGGTACCATCAAGTAAGAGTGGCTGAGCAAGATGTGGCTAAAACTGCCTTCCGTAGAAGGTATGGGCATTATGAGTTTGTAGTGATGCCGTTTGGCTTAACTTATGCCTTAGCAGTTGTTATGGACTTGATGAACCAGGTATTCCATGATTATTTGGATCAGTTTATAGTGGTTTTCATTGATGATATCCTGGTTTATTCTAAGTCGAGAGAAAAGCATGAGGAACACTTGAGAATAGTGCTGCAACGATTGAGAGAAAGGAAGTTGTATGCTAAATTTGCCAAGTATGAGTTTTGGCTTGATCGAGTGATATTTTTGGGCCATACGGTGTCTAAGGAAGGGATTTCAGTGGATCCAAGCAAAGTGAAGGCAATCCTTGAATGGCAGAGGCCAAAAACAGTAAAAGAGGTCAAAAGTTTCTTAGGCCTAGTAGGTTACTACCGGTAATTTGTAATTTCTAGTTGGTTCAGCCATTGGACAAATTGCTGACAAGCTGCTTACCAAACAGAGAACTTTTTTTGCATGGTCAAAAGCATGTGAGGAGAGCTTTCAGGGATTGAAGAAGAGGTTAACGACAGCTCCTGTATTAGTGTTACCGTATGAGGGTGTAGATTATGACATTTATACAGATGGCTCACTACAAGGACTTGGTGCTATGTTAATGCAGTTAGGTAGGGTGATAGCATATGCCTCTCGACAATTGAAAGAGTATGAGACGAGATACCCTACGCATGAACTAGAGTTGGTAGTCGTGGTGTTTGTACTAAAGATTTGGAGGCATTACCTTTATGGTGCCAAGAGTAATATCTACACCAATCATAAGAGTTTAAAGTATTTCTTCACTCAGAATGAGCTAAATATGAGACAGAGAAGGTGGTTAGAGCTGGTTAAGGATTATGAATGTGAGATCAAGTATCAACCGGGGAAAGCCAATGTAGTAGCCAATGCTTTGAGTAGAAAAACTTATTTGTCCCAGCTCACTAAGCAGAAAGAGTTGATAGAAGAGTTGTGCAGAGAGCAAATTGAAGTGATCCCGGGAAGGATTGCCAGGTTAGAGGTTCAGTCTACTTTAATGGAAGAAGTCAGAGAAAAGCAAGTGGCCAATGAGTGGTGTCAGAGAATAGGTCAGCAAGTGCATGAGGGCAAGACAACAGAGTTTCAAGTAATAGATGGTGCCCTCTATTTCAGGAATCGGGTGTGTATTCCTCATAATGATGAGTAAAGATGAATACTTACAGAGGCTCATGATACACCATACACTGCTCATCCTGGAGCAACCAAGATGTATCAAGATGTAAAGCAAGGCTATTGGTGGCCAGGTATGAAGAGAGATATTGCAGAATTTGTAGCTAAATGTCTGGTTTGTCAGCAGGTGAAAGTAGAACACCAACGGCCGTGAGGGTTGCTTCAGCCACTGAGTATTCCAGAGTGGAAATGGGAGAGCATCTCAATGGATTTTATCACAGGTCTCCCCAGAGTACAGAAAGGGTATAATACGACATGGGTGATTATGGACAGGTTAACCAAGTCGGCCCATTTCTTTCCAGTAAAGGAGAGCACCACTACGGATCAGTTGGCTCAGATTTACATTAAGGAGATAGTCAGGTTGCTTGGTGTGCCCAAGACAATAGTGTCAGATAGAGATTCCAGGTTTGTTTCAGCTTTCTAGATGAGTTTACAGAGGAATTTGGGTACCCACTTAGCATTCAGCACTGCCTATCATCCTTAGATGGATGGTCAGACAGAGAGAACGAATCAAGTGCTAGAGGATATGTTGAGAGCTTGATGTATGGATTATAAAGTATCTTGGCATGAGATGTTACCCTTGGTGGAGTTTGCCTACAACAATAGTTTCCAGTCTACGATTAAGATGATGCCTTACGAGGCTTTGTATGGTAGACAATGTAGGTCTCCACTACATTGGGATGAGATAGGTGAAAAGGATGAGCTAAGTACCGCTCTTGGGCCAAAGGTGACTCAGAAAATGATAGAAGATGTAAGATTAATCAGAAACAGAATAAAGCAAGCCCAAGATTGTCAGAAAAGTTATGCCGACTTGAAGAGGAAAGAGGTCGAATTTCAAGTGGGTAATAAAATGTTTTTGAAAGTTTCCCCCTACAAGCGAGTGATGTGCTTCGATAATAAAGGGAAGTTGGCACCGGGACACATAGGTCCATTTGAGGTATTGCAACGAGTAGAAAAGGTGGCCTACAGATTGGCATTACCACCTAGCATGGACAAGGTACATGATGTTTTCCATGTCTCGATGCTTCGGAAGTACGTAAGTGATCCCTCCCATATCTTGAGTACAGAGGATGTTGTTTTAGAAGAAAACCTTGTGTACGAGGAACGCCTAGTACAGATCTTAGACCGAAGGATTAAAAAGCTTCGGAATAAGAGTATTCCATTAGTAAAAGTCCTTTGGAGAAATCACAAGGTAGAAGAGGCCACATGGGAGGTAGAGCAAGACATGCAGAATCGTTACCCGAAGTTGTTTGTGTGAATTTCGGGGAAAAAATTCTTTTAAGGGGGGAGAATTGTAACGCCTCACTTGAGGTACGTAGCTAATTTGTGTTGCATTGCATGAATGTTTATTGTTTTGTACTCAATTGAGCTTGTATGTGTTGGTTTGGTTGAGGGTTTGCCCTAAAATTGGTTAAGACTTGGCGAATTTTGGAAATTACAGTCTTCGTCGGGGCGAGAAATAGTCTTCGTCGCGGCGACGTAGGCTCTGTAATTCTTTGCTGGGGTGACGGAAAATCTTCACCGCGGCGATGGGCCGACTGAAATGTGTAATGAGGTTTCTAGATAATTTTTTTTCCATAAAGGCAAAATGACCTTTCTACCCCTAATTATCAGGAAAAGTGGGGAGTGAATTGTAAGGAAATTTCATGGAGAATATGTTAGAGTTGGGGGTGTGAGTGTAAGGAATTAAAGGACAAGGATGGTATTTCCAAGAAAGAGCAAGGGTAAAATGGGAAGGCATGTGTTAAGTGTGAGGTAATAAGGGTTTGGGTTTAGAAAACCCTTCATTCTTCTTCTCCACCACCATTCCCATTCACCACTTCCTCTCAACTTTTCTTTCAATATTTCAAGGATTTTAGAGGGCTTTTTTAGTAGTTTGGGGTAGAAAGTTAATCTAAGGCATCCTAAGGTAAGGATTCTTGCTTTAGATGTGAAGTTTTGCTTATATATGTTTATTGAAGTCTTATGGTGTTATTGTTTAAAGTTGTAGAGAAGAGACAAGCTATCAAAGGAAAGGAGAAGTGTTAGTGAAATCTCTCCATTACAAGATAAATAAATCCAACCCAAGTTGAGATTGAGAAATCTTTTGAGTAAAGATTTCTTTATGCATATATGTATTATGCTTGTTGAGAGATTGAGATGTTATGAGTATTTATCTATGTGGTTATTGTATATAATTGAGATATGAGAAGTGTTGAGATTGCATGATGTTGGGTTGAGTTTGATTGAAGATTGAAGGGAGTTTGAGCAAACCCTATAGGAGTGTTTTTCCTTGACAGGAATTATAGCTATATGAGGGAGTTTTCTCCCATTTTGGATGGTTAAAGAGAAGAGTAGAGTTATAGAAAAAGTTGAGTTTTGGTATGCACATGAGTTGTTTGATGAAATGCCTAGTAGAAGTATGAGCATAAGTAGTAAACCTTAATTCTTGCAACATTGCATATTGGCATTTCATGAGTGCATTAATGAGTATAAACCATCCATATGCATTAATTGTGCATTGAGAAGTAGCTTGAGAAAGAGTAGAGAACTTTGTGAAATGAGCTACTTTGAGAAAGAGTAGAGCACTTTGTGAATGAGCTACTTTAAGAGCAAAGAGAATGAGAAAAACTCTAAGAGTGGGTTGGTGCTTTGTGAACTCCACCCAGCAGTCACAAAAACTGGGTTGATGCTTTGTGAACTCCACCCGGTAGTCATGAAGAGTGGGCTGGTGCTTTGTGGACTCCACCCGGCCGTGCCTCTGGTAAGATGAGGCCGTGACATTCAAGTGAGAAAGAATAGAGAGAGAGAGAGAGAGAGAGAGAGAGAGAGAGAGAGAGAGAGAGAGAGAGAGAGAATGAGTAGAAGTCACGAAGAGTGGGTTGGTGCTTTGTGGACTCCACCCGGCCGTGCCTTCAGTAAGATGAGGCCGTGACATACAACAAAAAGTTAGTAGAAAAAGAGCTATGTGAAAGAGAAACAGAAAGAGAAAAGTGTAAGGAAAGAATTAAGAGAAAGAGTTACGAGGACAGACGAGTAGAGGATTTACTTACTGAGCATTATTGCGTGCTCACCCCGTTGTTTTCTTTGTGTTTGCAGGATCTAGGTGAGGACACGGTCGGATGGGCGTCGGCAAGCGAGGAGCAATAGCTACACTGTCTACTATTTGAGGACTTTTTGTAAATGATACTTTATTTTGTATAAAGAATGTTTATATGTAATAAAAGAAAATTTTTTTGGGTCCATCTACTTTTAATTTTATTCATGTATTGTATTATGTGTATTTTCTATGAGTATCCTAGTATAAAGGAGTTATTACATGAATGACTTCTTTAACCTCACTATTAATTATTTTGGACAAAAATGCCACAAATATATATATGTGTGTGTGTGTGTGTGTGTGTGTGGTGTATTGTTGTTGTTGTTATTATATTACTATTATTATCATCATCATTATTATATATATGGGGCATTTTTGTCCAAAATAATTAATAAAAATTTCTGGACACAAATGTCCTTCTTTTGATGTCAAATAACAATTAACCTAACTTTTTGAATGACTTCTTTAACCTTATTAATTAATTATTATGGACAAAAATACCCCATGTATAATAATAATAATAATGTGCATATATACCCATTAATTTTTAAGGTTATCTACCTCACTGATGATCTTATCTTTTTTATAACAAAATATTTTCAAAACCAAACACCCCCTTAACTGAAAGTTGTCTAGCATTATTCATGTAGAACTTAAATATCATTTGGCGCTTCTCTTGGAATAGATAAGGTTGATGGCTCCACTTATCGATCAAATTAATATAGATATTGAATACATGTGTTTCTCGCCTATGGCCCCACACTTATCAATCATCTATCTGCTTCTATTTGAAAGAGATACGTTAATTAGTGGCTTCATTGATCTATATATTAACTTTTAGTTTTAGGTCTTATTTTTGTCGAAAAGATACCCTGCTTTGTAAATGGATTTTTTGTGTGGTTATTTGTTTAGGTACTCAAAAAGAGTGTTAAATTATATCATTTTCTTTCCTTTTCTTTTTTAATAAGATTTCCAATTTCATACAAAGTTTTTTGTGAGGAATTGGACATGCGCTCCTAGGAGCATAACTTGTATGTAAATTATGTAATGTAATGTCGTGTTCATTTCATGTGTGCCGTCATAAAAATTAAATTCTACATTTGATTACCTAAAATCTCTTACAGTGTTTACGACAAAAATGTCAAATGGAAATTCAGCATGACAAAAAAGATGAGTTTGAAGCATCTCGTCCTCAAGAACAGGCTGGTATGATTCCATATTACCTAGTAAACTACCTACATATTGACTTACTTTTATACTGATAAAGATACATTATTTGAGCATCCTTTGACGTAATTAAGCTTTCTGTAATAATCAGTCTGGTAAATTATTTTGTTTATCTAATAATATATACAAGTGCATAAGATGTATCACAAATTATTGACTTTACTGAAACAATGAAGGATACTACATCGGCATCAGGAAATGGGAAATCACCCCCTCAAGACGTGGCTAGTATGTTTTGATATTACTTGGCAATCATTTTATTTATACTTTTAGGGGCCATTTGGTTCAAAAGTTGTTGTATTATGGAAAAGATAGGATTATCAATGAGATAGATTAACTTGAAGATTAAGGGGAATGTTTTATAATAATATTTGGTTAATTAGACTGGTGGGTATAAATAATTAATGAGCATGTTTGGTAGGTTACTTGAAAAATGTTATTCTTAAACACTATCTAAATAGGATAGGATATGATTCTAAAATCTGTTTGGTATAATATTTGAAAAATATATCAGAGTTGGATAAAATACTGAATAATTATTTGGTACATTTTTTTAAAACATTTTATGAAAATATTTAGATTATTTTTTAACCTCCTACATTTGTTAATTTAGCTAAACACTTCCCGTAAGAAAACTTCAAGATTTAACAAAAACACCCCCACAATAAAACTATAAAAATTAACCACCACAATCCCAATATCCACCCCCCAAAAAAAAAAAAAAAAGCTGTTGACGACCCTTGATTAATTAACATTCTGGTAATCTTTCAGTGCAAATAGCGCACAATAAACAGTATTTGCATTGGAAGATTACCGGAATTTTTTATTACCTACAAACCAAACACTGCAATATCGTGTTTTTTAGATAGATTATCGTCGTCATCTTCCATTACCCCGAACCAAACAACCCCTTAATTTTTAAAGATGCATTGTTTTGAGCATCCTTTCATTTTCACATCTTTAAACTCTTTCCAAATTGTTTTAGTTTCCCTAAACCAAAAAAATACTAATTGTTTATGATAATTGTATAAGCCCATAAGAAGAACCCATTTAAATAGGAGATCGGTACCATTGAGATTATGAAAACAAAAATGTTTTTGAATTTTTGTAATTTAAACTTTTAGAACTAGTTTAACTTTGAATTTTATATAAAAAACTTTTATTATATTAAAAAGTAAAAAGTAAACGACATATTCCCACCCAAGGTTTAATGAAATTTAAGTTGGTACCCCTGGTTGCATTTATTCTAGATTCTCACCCTTAAAATGACATAAAATTGTTTAATGTAATGGTAAAGGTGTACATTGGTCATTTTGTAGAAGCGACACACATTAGCATATCGCCACCTCTAACAGTGCTCGGACGCATGTTAGTAAACGTCATCCCTAGTGCTTTTCACCTTTTTTCGGTGATTCGTCCACCCAAAATCACCCTTGTCACCACCATTCGAACCTCCATCCTCCCCTCTACAAAATCATACCCTTCACAAGCCCTCATCACTCGTCAATCGTCGGCCAAGGCAACCATGTCATGCAACTATTTTTTGCCAGTTTTTGACCGTTTTGAGTGGCGACAACCCCAACTACCACCACCGTTTGACTCCTCACATCCCCCCACAAAACCCCATACCTTCCTAGTCACGATAGCTCACCGCTTTCCATCCACCACTTCACCAAAAAATGCTATAAACATGAACCTCTCGATTGGCGAGTGGCAACTAAATGGTTGGTGGGGACATAAGGGTTTTGTAGAGCTGGAGACGTTGGTTGCAGTGGTGGTATCCAATTGGATCTTGGCTACAAAATCGACCAGAATTCGGCAAAGAATAGCAAAACTCTAAACCTAATGGTGTCGGTAACCGGAGGGGCCAATGAGTTGAGAACCAAAGGGTTTTGGATGACAAACTATGGGAAAGGTGATGGAGGTGACCAGGGGTTCAACACCATCGAAAACAGCTTAGATCGGCCAAAAACTGAGAGGGTGCGTAATCACCAAGGGTGTTATTGGAGTAATTTGAAAATAAAATGGTTAATTTTATAATTATACTAATTTAGGGGTTAAAAGGAAATTTATTAATTTATTTTTTAAGGGCATTATGGTAATAGCACCCTCTATAACTTAAAAATTGCTAACAATGTTACTTTAAGGGTATGAATCTATAATAAATGCAACCAAGGGTACTAACGTAGGATTTTGCCAAACTCTGGTGGGAATATGTCATTTACTCAAACTTAAAAGGGTTAAAGTAGATTAGATTAATTTAATTAAAAGGTATAAAGTTAAAATTAATTTAAGTTGAGACCACATGGCCCCCTCAATTAATATGTACTTCTATCCAAATAATATTAATTATATGGGTAAGGTTATTTATAAATTTCTATCAAAATTTTTTTTAAATTTTTGCCTAAATTGTCACAAAAATCACAAATCACTCATGTGATTTGTCTTAATATCAGGAGGATAAGAGTTGTTTTTTTAATAATGCTATGATCCCATCTTTGTATCCCAACAGATGTGAATGCTTATGTGTCAACACCGGATAAGAGTTGTTTTTTTAATATGCTATGATCCCAACTTTGTATCCCAACAAATGTGAATGTTTATGTGTCAACACCATATTGATTATAGGATAATGAGACAAGTGAGTGACTTAGGTGGTATTGACACAGAAATAGCTACATCAGATGAGATACAAAGTTGACTAATGAAAAAATTATTTCATTAGTCACTTATAAAGTTTGATTAGAATAAAGGTTATTATATTTGGTATTAAAGTAAGTTACAAAATAAAAAATGAAAGTTTCAAATGTTACCGTTAGGTTAACTGAATATTTTTTGTAGATAGTTCTGATGTTTAATATTCACTTTCAATTTACTTCAAAATAAATTAGAATATATTAGTCGTATAAAACTTGTTCTTGTTTCACCTTGACAGAGATCAAAGCATAAATGAAGACTTTAAAAAATTGTATGAAGTAGCATTGAAGAATGACTGGAACACAGCTTACAAGGATATTTTTAAGGGAGATCCATCAAAAAATTCAAAATATTTAAAGGCTAAAATATCAGACAAAGGGGACACCGCTCTCCACATTGCAGTTGCAGCCGAGTCCTCTATGTTTGTCAGAAAACTGGTATATCATATGAAGAAAGAAGACTTGGCTATTAAAAATTGTGATGGCAATACTGCTTTTTGTCTTGTTGCTGCATCCGGTTCGGTGGAACTTGCCAAAGTGATGTTTAAGAAGAACCAAGAGTTACTAGGTATCCGTGGAGCTGAGGACATGTTACCAATTCATATAGCAGCTAAGCATGGCCATGAAAAGATGATGGAGTTCCTTCTTGGAGAAACTAAAGATAAATTAGCAAAAGAGGACAAAAAATTAGGGCTCCGTTTGGTTCAAAATTTTGGGTTTTTGGGAAAAGTTTTTTGAAAAAAGTTAAAAAAAAAGTTGAATTGGGCGGGTATTACGATGTAAGAATTATAAATTAATAAAATACCCTTTATGTTTATTTATTTACAAAAACACCCCTATAATAAAACATTAAAAGTTAACAAAAACACCCCAACCAACTTTCAAATACGGACATCCGGGCACCACCGCCGGAGGGTGGCTGGAGTCGCCGTATCGGAGCATGACTGACTAGATCTTGCCGGTCGTGTGCCGTTATGGCCTTTTCCGGCCAGATCCACGGTGGATCTGGCAGGCAAAGGCCAGATCCAACTGTTACGGCCAAAGATCTGGCCTTTTTTGGCCATATCCACCGTGGATCTGGCTGAAAAAGGCTAGATCGGCTCACTACCAACCAGATTCAGTCGGTACTGTGCTATCCTAACAGATTCTAGCCATTTTCCGATAGTGGTGGCCGGAATCTGGTAAATGTGGATTACTGGGGTATTTTTGCAATATTTAAAAAAATATTTAGGGGTATTTAATTAAATTATCAAATTTAAGAGGTTTAAAAAAAAAGTTGAATAATATTGGGAGTAGTATTCTCAAAAATCAGAGTTTTGAGTATTTTACTGTTTAACTTTTTTGAGAATACTAAAAATAGTATTCCCAAAACTGAAACAAACGAAGCCTAGAGGATCTGATCAACAAAACTGATTTGTCTGGTAAGCATACACTAGTCCTCATGGTTACTTGATCATTATAGTTTTAATATAATTCTGTTCTTAAAAGCCTATTATTTTATTTTAACATATTTTTAAGTTGCATTGTTTTGAATAAACTTCTTTTCCAACAGTTTTTTAAATAAAAAATCACCTTTTTTTTTTTTTTTTTTTTAACTATTATTATATAAGCGCATAAGAAGTACCTACAAAAATAGGAGATGACTTCGAGATTACAAAAGGATATAGGCTCCGTTTGGTTCAAAATTTGGGGGTTTTGGGAAAAGTTTTTTGAAAAAAGTTAAAAAAAAATTGAATTTGGCGGGTATTACGATGTAGAATTTATAAATTAATAAAATACCCTTTATGTTTGTTTTTTACAAAATACCCCCTATAATAAAACATTAAAAGTTAACAAAAATACCCCTAACCCACCCTCAAACACCCCTCCCCACGGCGACCACCACCGGTGGCGAAGGTCGTCGTATGGGCGCATGACCGGTTCTTGGATCTTGCCGGTCCATGAAAGGCCGTATCTACTTGCGATCTCGTCAGATTTGACTACAACGACTTGGCCAATCGACGGCCGCCGCTTGATGGTCAACGACGACCGTTTGTTAGCCGTCGTGACCGTTTGTTAGCCGTCGTAACCGAGTTACGGCCAAAGATCTGGCCGTCAACGGCCAGATCTTTGGCCTTAGATCTGGCCTTTTCCGGCCAGATCCATGGTGGATCTGGCCGGAAAAGGCTAGATCGACGCACTACCGGCCAGATTCAGTCGGTAGTGCGCCATCCTATCAGATTCCGGCCATTTTCCGGTGGTGGTGGCCGGAATCTGGTAAATGTATATTATTAGGGTGTTTTTGTAATTTTAAAAAAAATATTTAGGGGTATTTAATTAAATTATCAAATTTAAGGGGTTTAAAAAAAGTTAAATAATATTGGGAGTAATATTCCCAAAAATCTGAGTTTTTGGGTATTTTACTGTTTAACTTTTTTGGGAATACTAAAAGTAGTATTCCCAAAACTGAAACAAACGCAGCCATATATTTTAGAATTTTTGCAATCAACTTTTAGAACTAATTTAATTTTGAAATTTATATAAAAGGTATTATTAAGAATTAAATGTTTAATTGAGGGTATTATTATTCTTCCGGAAGAGTAAATATAACATAGACTACTAATTTTAGGAGACGACAAGGGGTTTTATACCTATTTCTAAAAATGAATCGGGAATATAATTTTGGATGAAATAATATTTGAGATTCATGAGAGTGATTCTATATTTATTTCTAAAATTATCAAAGCTCACCTAAAATTCTTGGATATTTAAATTTAATGTGATCCAACAATTTAGAAGTTGTTGAGTTTAAAGAAGTTTTATTCAACTGAAAATTCTGGAATATTTGACTGATTTTTCTTAACTGAAAATAGCAGCCTTCGTGTCCTTTTTATACTACTTACAAACTACATGCCATATAAGCATTGGCTTAGCTGTACAATAAGCGACGTGCCATATAAGTATTCTGACTTGGCTGAGTTGGACAGTTTTCTCATCACACTTATTACAATGCAGTAGCAGCAGCAGCAGTACGCTATATTCAATATCCTCCCTCAAAAATTGAGTTACATGAAGAAAAGAATGAGCTTGTGGCAGGTCCCCCTCAAGAGCAGGATGGTAATATTACGTACCTCGTAAACTGCATATTTTTTTTTTAGTTCTTTAAAGATGTAACGATTGTACATGCATTGTTTCACATCTTCAAACTTCTTTAACAATCTTTTTAGTTTCCATCCAACAAAACTGTTAGGAATGGATCTACCCAACATAATGAAAAACAAAATTTAAGCCCAAAATTCGGATACAGATTATGTAATTAACATGTTAAATCAAAATTCTGTAAAAAATATAAACAATTCATTCAAGGATTAGAGATCTTACGCATGTTTGGAGACTCCTTCAAATGTCTCTAAATCTACTTTGCTGTCGATTTAACGTAGAACCGAACAAATGGTGATCTAATCCGAAGAACCAAAGAGGGATTGGCTAGATCCTCTATTGGCTTCAAGAATCAACTTGAATCAAAGGAAAATCTTTGATTCAAGCACTAAGGGAAAACATGAGAAGAGTGTAGAGAGAAAGGGCTGCCTTTTTCTTTCAATAATGAATAAGTGAATTCATTCAATAATTTTTCTTTAACACATATAGTGCATGTGTCAAAACCGTATTCCAATGAGGAATAGGCATGGGCTCCAATCCTTGTATCCAAACACCATCTCTTTTGGTATTTTATTTTAATTAATTATTATTGTAATTAAAATCAATTAATATATTTATAAAATATATTAACATTTAATTAACAATAATAATTCATTTAAACTTATCTGTACATATATTTAAATATAATCTTGCTAATTTAATTTTAACATTAAATTAAATATAAGCAACAACCTCAGCAAATCTAATTGCACTGTGAGATTACCAAAATACCCTTTCATTCTAAAAGACGACAATACCTCTTACACAAACTGATTCTTAAATTATCTTCTAAGTGTGTGACCTATAGGCTTTTCATCATATCGGCAGTGAGTAGTATCGTGATTAACACCAATTAATCGTTTCACTACACACAGACCAAGATTGGCCCCTAGCAAGGTATCATGGCCACTCGATAAATTCGAATTCAGCGAAATAGCTACCTGTCAATGATATGGTTACCGTGGAATCAAATATGTTCATCATCTGTTATCTCATCGAGACTGGGGTATAGAAATAGTGTCAACCTTAGTTACTCTCGATATATTTGTATTCATTACTAGACCAATTACCAGAATAATAAATTGGATTGAGTTGTTGACCACAGCTTTAGTGTCATTGCCATTTACTGAATTGCGTTGTGAGATAACTTCTCCTATACCCGAGAGTGATGAATCATCTATCGAGCCACCATAGTCTTGATACACTCCTCGATGTAGCCAATCACTACCATATTGACAACTCTGAATAGAACTACGTTGGGCTAGTGTCAAACTACACCAATTGATGCACAAAGCACTCTGATGATCTCAAGTCTAAGGATCAGATACACCACCATTCGTTAGAGGATTTATTCCATAGACACTAGGGTTACCATCTATATGGAATCCTCTGGTGGGCCAGTCCAGTGAACTTGTCTACAACAAGCACCCATGTGTTACACCAGGTTGTCGGCAAACAACCTTGACAAGTAAGATCAATCACTGCCTTTCGACAAGGTCATTCAACACTATGATAACCTTACCGTATTATTTGTGCCCTTGGTCAGAATAATACCAGGGCTACAGACATTTCTAGAATGGCCACCATATGTGATCATAGGGTTCTCACTATCAAGATTTGAAATACTTGATACCCTCTTCACGGTTCTACCATCCAAAGGACATATATCAATACATACAACTATGATTTACATGATGTAGTAGATAATGCATTTTATTGATTAATAAACATTATTACAAAGAGTCAATTCCACAATAATTGATTGGCTCTAGGGCACCTACTTTAACAATCTCCCACTTGCACTATAGCCAATCATTCATGTATTTAACATTGAATGACCCTAAGTGCCCATCATGCTTCTACTGCAATGAAAACTTTAATAGTGGGTTACTAGGTATTCTGCAAATCTATACATTCCCTTTCTGATCAATTTCTTAGATCAGATTGAATCAACTAAGTGTTTGGATTATTGGTCAAAACGTGATTCCACAGTCACAACAATGGCTCCATTGTTATCGCAGTAGAACTTTATTGGATCAGCAATGCTTGGAACCACACCAAGTTCAGTAATAAACTTCTTGATCCAAACTGTCTACATGGTTGCATTAAGTAATGCGATATACTTAGCATTAGTTAAAGAATCTGCGGCAATACTCTTCTTCAAGCTTTTCCAGCTCACTGCAGCTCTATTAAGATAAAATACAAACCCGAATTACAAGGAAAAATTATCCTTATTTGTTTGGAAACTAGCATCACTGTATCCTCTTACAGTGACCTCATCTTCCCCTTTATAATCCAAGAACATATCCTTAGTGCTTTTCTAGTACTTGAGGATGTCCTTGACACTCATTCAGTGTTGCTCACTTGGATCTGATTGATATCTTCTACTAGTGTTGAATGCACATAAGACATCAATCTGATACATAACATCACATTACTCACTTGGATCCGATGAGATATCAGTCCGAGCATACAAGATGGATCCAATTGCTAATACAAATGGGATCCTCTTCATTCTATCTCTTTTATCGTGTGGTTTAGGACACATATTCTTAGAGAGATAGAAATCATGTGTCATCAGAAGAAATCCCTTCTTGGATTCTTCCATACTGAATCTCTTCAGTTCCTTATCTATGTATGTACTCTAACTTCAGGCAAAGCAACCTACGCGATCTATCTTGATAGATGCTTATTCTGATGAGGTAGTCTGTTTCTCCGAAGTCCTTCATGGAGAACCACTTAGATAACCAAGTATTTACTGACTACAAGTTTGGTATATCATTCACAATCAAAAGTATGTCATTGATATATAATACTAGGAATGCCACTACGCTCCCACTTACCTTCTTGTAAACACAAGCCTCTTCTTCATTTTTAATAAAACCAAATTCTTTTACGGCTTCATCGAAATGAATGTTCCAACTCTTTGAAGCTTGCTTGAGTCCATAAATGGACCTCTGCAACTTACATATCCTTTAGCTTGTCCATCAAGAACGAAACCATTGGGTTGTGTTATATACGCATCCTCTTCAAAGTTTCCATTCAGGAAAGCAGCTTTGACATTTATTTGCCAAATCTCATAATCATTAGCTTGTCCATCAAGAATAAAACCATCGGGTTGTGTCATATACACATCCTCTTCAAGGTTTCTATTGACATCCAATTTGCCAAATCTTATAGTCATTAGCTTGTCCGTCAAGAATGAAACATTCGTGTATACATACCGTTCTGCTGAGTTCTATAAAAGCGATTATGACATCCATTTGCCAAATCTTATAGTCATTAGCTTGTCCATCAAGAATGAAACTATCGGGTTGTGTCATTTACACATCCTCTTCAAGGTTTCCATTCAGGAAAGCAGTTATGACATCCATTTGTCAAATCTTATAGTCATTAGCTTGTCCATCGAGAATGAAACTATCGGGTTGTGTCATTTACACTTCCTCTTCAAGGTTTCCATTCAGGAAAGTAGTTATGACATCCATTTGCCAAATTTCACAGTCATGATATGCAGTAATTGCAAGCATAATCTAGATGGATTTAATCATGGAAACCGACAAAAAGGTTTCTTCATAGTCAATATCATAAATCTGTTTGAAACCCTTGGCAACCAGTCTTGCCCTATATGTATGCACCTTGCCATCCATGTCAGTCTTCTGCTTGAAGGCCCACTTACACCATATGGGCTTTATCCCTTCAAGTGGATCCACCAGAAACCACACTTGGTTCTGGTACATGGAGTCCATCTCAGGTTTCATGGCTTCTAGCCATTTAACGGAATCTAGATCTGGTATAACGTCTTCTTAGGATATAGGTTCATTGTTTTGGTAGACCAGTACATCACTATGTTGAGTCATAAGATTACCATATCTCTCAAGCTCACAACATACTCTCCCAAACCTACATAGCTCCTGTGCTACTTGAGGTGGTTCTCTTTGATCCACAAATTATGGAGTAACCTCCTCATGATGTTTAACCACTTTTTGTGGCACATCTTCCCGTCCTTCGTCTAATGTATTTTATGATTGTAGAACTTCATCGAGTTCTAGTTTTCTCCTACTAGAACTTCTTAGAAAAAATTATTTTTTCTAGGAAGACACTAATACGAGCGACAAAAATTCTACACTCTTCTGGATGGTAGAAATAGTATCTTGTAGTCTCCTTAGGATACCCCACAAATATACATCTGCAGGATTTCAAGCCTAGCTTGTTCGAAGTCAATTTCTTGACATAAGCTTCACAATCCCAAATCCTTAGATAAGACAAGTTGGGTTTTCGCCCACTCCATAGTTCATATGGAGTGTTATCTAAAGACTTTGATGGTACATGGTTCAATGCTTGAGTCACAGTCTCTAGGGCATAACCCTAAAATTATGTGGCCAAATCATAAAAACTCATCATGAACCTAGCCATTTCAAGTAAGGTCTTTTTCCTCCTTTCAAACACACCATAATGCTGGGATGTATATGGAGATGTGAGTTTTGATACCATCCCACATTCCTTCAGATATGTTTAACTCAAATTGCCACAGTTGGCATAGTTGTTATTTTGAGAATATCCTTATTGTCTATCTTAAGAACATGTTATTATGAAACAGTTCCATAAAAAATATTATTTATACTCAAGAACAACAATCCATTAATAAAGTAATATTCTCACTTGTCCTAAGTGGACACAGAAATATAATTTCTAGAAAATAAAGAAAGATCATTATAATCCACAAGTTCCAAGAAACAAGCCCATAGGCAAAATTCGACGATAAGATCCTATATTTAATGTAGCATCACGTGCTGCATTTCCAACTAATAGGTTCATCTCTCCCTCGAGGAGCAATCAACTCTGCCATAGTTCCTGCACATCAGAACAATTGCGAGTACCACATCTTATGTTAATGACCCAAGATGTTCACAGGAGAAGTTAATCTCAATCAAGAACATACCTGACGAATAAATAACATTCTTCTTCTTTTTGGCTAGGAAGGCCTTGCAATGTTTCCTCCAGTGGCTGGGATTCCCACAGTGAGGACAAACGCCCTTCCCATCTACAATAGTTCCTTCCAATGACTTCTAAACTCTTTCCTTCTCACTTGAGTTGGCTTCAAGCAACGTTAATGTTTCTGACATTTTCATGCCTAACTCAATAGTCTTCAACATATCCAGAAGCATGGTTTTAAAACTCAGCCTGGCCCAACTGGTTCAACCGGTTCAACTAGGAACCGGTGGCTAGACCGAGTCGATTCATGTTAAAAACCAGAAATAGCAATTGACCCACTTCCACCCATGGTTGAACCGATTTTTTTCCAACAAACCACCCGTCCAACCAATATAACCTGGGTTGCTATAGTAAAATATTAAAAAATAAATTAAAAAAATAAAATTAAAAGTAACCCTTTTCTTATTTTCTCTTCTCCCTTCCCCATTTTTATTTGACAAAACCAACACCAACAGAGAAGAAAAATTTAAAAAAAAAAAAACCCCATTAAAAATTAAAATCTCTTTTTTTTTTTTTTTTGACATCAGCATGATGACGTCACGGTCCGACCCGTAAAACCCGTGGCCCAGTGGCTTGGCTGGGTTGCCCCCAAGGGCGGGTTTTAAAACCTTGAAGCTCAGAAAGGATATTCTCTTTATCATCCTCAATGAAGTCATAGACAAATTGAGAGTAAGAATCTGGCAAAGACTATAATATTAGGTCTATGGCTAAACCCTCATTAAGTCTGCCTCCCAAAATCTCAAGCTTGTTCATATACTTGGTCAACTTGAGTAAATGATCGTCAATTATGGTACCCTCTTCCATCTTTCATCTTAACAATGACCGAGACACTATATGCTTCTCATTTCTCCAAAGAAAATGAAGAATAGAAGCTAAGTCCATTTTCTGGCACTATTGTCGCAGTAATGGTGTCATTGATGCAAGCACAATATATCTTGTCATTCTCCTTTTGCATCATGTGTATGCTTCACATATACATACCCAGTCTCATGGATAGAACTATCAGCAGACTTTGCTGACAAAGCTGCTCAATGGTGTATAATCTATCGCTTTGACTAAAGTATATTGTTTACACTTCTATATTAGTGAACGAAATTATCACCATTCCATTTCTCTCCCAGTTGGATGATTTGTCACAGTGATGATGGATCATATTGCTCAATATTTTTAAGTGAATCTATAAGTGCAGAATAAGTAATCATTATTACAATGTTTATTATTATTATTTAATAAGGCCTTTTATTAAATAATTGTTCCCACTATTTTCCTCAAGCCAATAGCCCTCATTATTAACTCGGGAAAGCCCTTTGACTTTCCCAGTGCACTAAGATCCCATCCAGCCTATTTCAAACATTCGCTTTGGCAAACAAGCCAAAATGGGTTGATTAGGTAGTTCAACAAACTTAATCCACACCAGTTGATAGCTCCCACTACCAACCTCAAATGTGAAGCAAGCCAACAAGCCAATCATACAATCCAATAGCCTAGCCATCATCCTCAAGTGTGATTTTCAGTATTAGTAGAGTGGACACTATATGTTGTCACGTACACTCAACAAGTGTACTTCTTTACCATGCCTATGACGTGCTTATCAACCTTCGCTTCGGCGAAGAAGCAAAACACATCATTTTAAGTCGACCCATCACTATTAAGGAAAATTCCAATGAAATTTAACCTCCCACTGGTAGAAGTATACCCTTCACTTTGGCAAACAAGGTTTTGAGGAACAGTGGTTTGATTAAACCCATGGTGATGGAAGGCTTACATATGACTTAATATACTTTATTTGAGGGTTTTATTTTACGTCTCACCAGTTTTATTATCTTTGTTAGAATGACATCATTCGGCATGTTATTAAACATTCAACCTTAGCATGCAATCTAAGCAAAAATATAAACGTGCTGGTATATAGCCCAACTAAAACTGATTTCCTCGAGCCTAGATGAATCAATGGGTCACCTAGGGGTCCTATTAAAAATATTTTGAGTCTTCAAGTATGATTGCTTCATCCTTGCTCTGTCTTCAAGTACATTATAAAATACATCATACTAAATTTATAGTGAAATTAATCTTAAACTAATTTTATATCAATAAATTTAGAAACCTCGAGTTACATTCGAGGGGAATGAGATGAGAAGAGAATGTACATCGAGAAGGGGGAGAAAGGTAGGGCACGGAGTCCCTATTTAAAATTTACAATCACACATACCCAAAAATACTTTAAAACATTCACCATAGGTCTAAGGCTCATGTACCGGACACCATGCAATATTCAAACAAGTACATTGCATACATTCAAAAATAAAAATTTTTGAATTGGGTGGGTGAAATTTAATTACCCTCTGATAATTCACAGATTTACATTTTGGTCCAAAATTTTTGAAAATTTTCACTTAGGCCCCTACACACTCGAAAGTCCGCTCGCTGTGGTGATGTGATATATCGCCGCAGTGAGTGCTAATTTCATTCAGCTCACATGCTAGAGTGCAATCGCAGCAGCGATGGGTTATATCACTGCTACAAGTGCTGATTTTTCAATCCACATGTGCTCCAAACAACGATCACCGCGGTGAGCGTACACTAATTTGCAATAGATCAGTTCAACAAGCCGCATAGAACGCCAAACGGATTTTGTAATTAATCTTAATATCCGATCTCAACAAAAATCCACATCATTTTATACCAATCTTACAGACCATCAACAAATTAAAAT
Organism: Pistacia integerrima; assembly: GCA_026225825.1. Classification (NCBI taxonomy): domain Eukaryota; kingdom Viridiplantae; phylum Streptophyta; class Magnoliopsida; order Sapindales; family Anacardiaceae; genus Pistacia; species Pistacia integerrima. The sequence goes on from CM047747.1 coordinate 25,944,039, forward strand.
TTATCAAGTGTATTAAGTCAATCGATTACTGAAAACATGTCATCAGCATAGAATTTTAACATATTTAACAAAATAACAAGTTATCAATCAAATACATGTTATCAAACACAGATTAAACTATATAATTTGATACCCGAGGCTCTAATACCATTTTAGGAATCGATCTATCCAACGCAACGGAAAAACAAAAATTAAAGGATAAATCGATTCCTTTAAAGCCCAAAATCCGGGTATAGATTATATAGTTAACATGTTAAATCAAAATATAAACGATCCATTCAAGGATTAGAGATCTTACGCATGATTGGAGGCTCCTTCAAATGTCTCTGAATCTACTTCCCTATCAATTCAATGTAGAACCAAACGAACGGTGATCCATACGAAGACAATCCGAAGAACCAAAAAGGGATTTGCTAGATCCTCTATTGGCTTCAAGAATCAACTTGAATCAAAGGAAAATCTTTGATTCAAGTACTAAGGGAAAACGTGAGGAGAGTGTAGAGAGAAAGAGCTGCCTTTTTCTTTCAATTATGAATAAGTGAATTCATTCAATAATTTTTCTTTAACACACATGCACTCAAAACCCTATTCCAATGATGAATAGGCATGGGCTTCAATCCTTGTATCCAAACACCCTCTCATTTGGTATTTTGTTTTAATTAATTATTATTGTAATTAAAATCAATTAATATATTTATAAAATATATTAACAATAATAATTCATTTAAATTTATGTGTATATATATTTGAATATAATCTCACTAATTTAATTTTAACATTAAATTAAATGTAAGCAACAACTTTAGCAAATCTAATTGCACTGTGAGATTACCAAAATACCATTTTGTCCTAAAAGATGAAAATACCCCTTGCACAAACTAATTCTTAAATTATCTTCTAAGTGTGTGACCCATAGGCTCCTTATCATACCGGCAGTGAGTAGTATCGCAATTCACACTAATTAATCATCTCACTACGCACACAGACCAAGATTGGCCCCTAGCAAGGCATCATGGCCACCCGATAGATTCAGATTTAATGAAATAGCTACCTGTCAATGATATGGCTACTGTGCAATCAAATCATTTCATCATCTGTTATCTCATCGAGACTAAGGTATATAAAATGTGTCAACCTCAGTTACTCTCAATATGTTTGTATTCAGTTACTAGATTAATGACCGAAATAATAAATTGGATTGAGCAACAACTCAATCCCACTGTGGCCACAGCTTTAGTGTCATTGTCATTTACTAAATTGCATAGTGAGATAACTTCTCCTATACATGGGAGTGATGAATCCTCTATCGATCCACCATAGTCTTGATACACTCCTCGATGTAGCCAATCACTACCATATTGACAACTTGTAACGCCCCGCTTGAGGTACGTTGTTATTGTTTCCTCTTTCGCCCTTAATCGAGTTGGTTTTTGTTATATTTGTTTGTTTGAGTGTTATGTTGAATGTTGCCCTGAAATTGGTTGAAAACAAGAAGAACTTCGTCTGCCGTAGCCAGCGGGCGAAGAAGAATCTTCACCGCGGCGAAGAGGTTGAAGCCACGGGGAAGGCTGGCTGGGAGTTTCGCGCGGCGGCGACCGAATAAAATGTTGATTGAGTTTTAGATATTTTCTTCCCCAAGGGCTATTTGACCTTTATACCCTTAACTAGCAGGAAAAGTGGGGAGTTAATTGTAAGGATTTTCCATGGAGAATGTGTTGGTATGGGGGTGAGATTGTAATGAATCAAAGGATATGGATGGAATTTTCAAAGAAGAGTAAGGGCAAAATGAGAATAAGTGTGTTTATATTTCATTAAAAGGAATTAAGAGTTAGCAAACCCTCATTCTTCTTCTCCAAAAACGCAACCCTTCATTCTTCTCCTCTCAACTTCTCTTTTCTTTTGTTCAAGGAATTTCAAGGGTTTTTGAAGTGATTTGGGGTATAGAAAACAACCTAAGGCTTCCTAAGGTAAGGATTTCTCCTTAAGTTGTGTGATTTGTGGATTTTAGTTCATTTTGGTTTTTTGAGGGTTTTCATTCTTTTGGTTATGAGTAGAGAGAATAGCCAAGAAAACCAAGTGGAAAGAGGATTTGGTGAAGTCTCTCCATAACAAGTAAGTAAAACCCAACCCAAGTTGAGATTTATGAATTTTCTTGATTAGGGTTTTGATAGAAATGATGTATGTATGTGATATACATGTAATATAGCATGTATGAAGGATTAAATAGAGATTTCTATGCTTTGTGATTGTTTATACCTTGCAAATTTGAGAAATGGGTTGTTGGTTTGGCAAGGTAGTTGAGATGGAATTTAAGGGGTATTATGGAACCCTTTTTGGAAGTGTTTTGTTTGACAGGTTATTATGGCTTTGTGAAGGGGTTTTTCCCCATTTTGGATGGTTAGGAAAAGTTTTAGATTCATGGCTATGATAGAGTTTTATAGTGCACATGAGTTGTTTGATGAAATGCCTAATAGAGGTTTGAGTGTGAGTAATGAACCTTAATTCTTGCAACATTGCATGTTGGCATTTCACAAGTGCATTAGTAGAGATGAATCATCCATGTGCATTGTTATATGCATTGACAAGTGACCTAAGAAAGAGTAGGAAACTTTGTGTTTAGAAATACCCTATGAGTAGAGAGCTTAGTGGGTAAAATTACTCTAAGGGTAGAGAGCATTGAAAAATGCTACAATAGAATGAGTTAGAAGAGTAGTATAGTTGGGATGATGCTTTGTGATCATCACCCGACCGTTATGGGAATCGGATTGATGCTTTGTGATCATCGTCCGAATGGCCCTAAGAGATGGGTCGATGCTTAGTGATCGTCACCCAATGAGTAATAGAAATGGGTAGATGCTTTGTGACCACTACCCGATTAATTAAGAGATATGTAGGTTGATGCTCTGTGATCATCATCCAATAGCTAGTAGAAGCGGGTTGATGCTTTGTGATCATCACCCGATAGTGACTAGAGACGGGTAAATGCTTGGTGATCGTTACCCAAATTTCATGAGGAACGGGTAGGTGCTAGGTGATCTCCACCCGATAGTTAGAAAGAACCGAGTTAGTGCTTTGTGATCCTCACTCGGTAGTCACTAAGAACGGGTTGGTACTGTGTGAATTCCACCCAATAGCCATAGAGAGTGAGATGGTGCTGTGTGAATGCCATCCGGCCGTACCTCCGGTAAGATGAGGCCATGATGTTATTAGAAACAGAAATAGAAACAGATTAGAAAAAGAAAGAATTAAGAGTCACACACGGGGAGACAGACAGGTTAGAGTTTTACTTACTGAGCATTATTTGTGCTCACCCCGTTATTTTTCCTTTGTGGATGCAGGTTCTAGGTGATGTTGCGGTTGGAGGGGCGTCGGCGCGCGAGGAGCAATAGCTACTCTGTTCCCCTATTTTGTCTTTTGAAATGCACTTTTGTAAACAGTAACCTTCGTGTATAAAAGACATGTGAATTGTAATGAAAAGAAACATTTTGGGCCCAATTTTCCATTGTTAATTGCATGCATTGTACTAGTTTTCAGTAGATGTTACACAACTCTAAATAGAATTGCATTGGGCTAGTGTCAAACTACACCAATCAGTGCACAAGGCGCTCTGGTGATTTCAAGTCTAAGGATCACATGCACCATCATTCATTAGAGGATTTGTTCTATAGACACTAGGGTTACCATCTATATGGAATCCTCTGGTGGGTCAGTCTAGTGAACTTGCCCACAACAAGCACCCATGTGTTGTACCAGGTTGTCAACAAACAACCTTGACAAGTTAGATCAGTCACTGTGTAACGACTCCATTCTCATAAAAATATGCATAGTAAAAGTACATGTAAAATAACATAAAAAGTTGGGCCCAAATTTTTCTTTTATTAAACATATGTATTCTTTATGCAAATATATACAAGATTTGTATCATATGCAAAACTATCAAAATAGGGTGGACAGTGTAGCCATTTCTCTTCGTGTGTCGATGTCCATCTGACCGTGTCCTCATCTAGAACCTGCAAAAACATAGGGAACAATGGGATGAGCACAAAACAATGCTCAGTAAGTAAACCCTCTACTCAAATATCCCCGTAACTCTCTCTCTAATTCTTTCCCTACCATTTTTATTGACTCTTTCTCTTAAACAACTCTCTGTTTTCTCTTTTTCATAACTCTTTTCTACTAACTCTCTTTCTAGTAAGTCACGGCCCCATCTGACCGGAGGCACGGTTGGGACTCGCTCCCACTCCCTGTGACTTCTACTCATTCTAGCCGATGGGACTTGGTTATGCATGGATTCGGAACCTTTGGCCATGTGAGTGCATAGAATCTCTCGGGTAAACTCGGGTATAGCCCTCATCCGCATGTACTCTACGGGCTACACCACTTCTCTCTCTGATACTCATGCCGCTCTCTCTATACGGCGTACATGCGAGAATACTCTACCCGTACTTACAGGTTCCCCATCGCACAACCTACTCTATTCTCTTGTTTAGCACTACTCTAACTTTTACTCTATAGTGCTCATTCTCTCTTTCTCTTTACTCTTAGAGTAGTCTAAACTCAAAAGTCTCTACTCTTTCTCTACTCTCTTTTCTATTGCATAAATAAAGCATAGTTAATGCACATAAATGACTCATACTCATTAATGCATTTATGAAATGCAACTATGACATGTAGCAACAATTAAGGCTTTCTACTCTTATTTATGCTTCTCTTGGGCATTTCATCATACAACTCATGTGCATATAAAACTCTACTCTAACTCTAACTTTTCTCTTTTCTTTAATCATCCAAATGGGAGGAAACTCCCTCATAAACTCTAAATTTCTGTCAAAAGAAAAGACACTTCCATAAACTTGCTCAATACTTCCTCCAACTTCAATCAAACTCAACCCAACATCAAGCAAATAAAACACTTCTCAAAACTCAATTTATGTGTATTACTCATTCAAAACTACTAATCTCATTCATCTGATTTCAACAAACCTAATGAATACACACATATATATATAACTCTACTCAAAAGAGTTCTTAAATCTCAACTTAGGTTGAATTTACTTACCTTATGAGGAAATAGCTTCTTTAACACTTCTCCTTTCCTTTGGGAGCTAGCCTTCTCTCTACAACTTTAACCAACAACAACATGAGACTCTAATCAAAACATAATAAGACTCTCATCTAAAGCAAGAATCCTTACCTTAGGATGCTTTAGATTAAAACCCTACTAAAAGTTACTCAAAAAGCTCTTGGAAATCCTTGGAAGATTGAAGGAATTTGAGAGAAATTTGGAGAATGGAGGAGGCGGTGGAATGGGAAAATGAAAAGTTCTCAAAGACTAAACCCCCTTAAATATCTCCTAACAAACTCATTTTCCCATTTTGCCCTTGCTCTTTCTTAGAAATTCCATCCATATCCTTTGATTCCTTACAAACACACCCCCAGACTAATATATTCTCCATGAAATTTCCTTACATTTTACTCCCCACTTTTCCTGCTAATTAGGGGTAAAATGGTCACATAGTACCCAAGGGAAAAAATATCTAAAACTCAATAAACTTTTCAACCGGCACGTCACCGCGGCGAAGAATCTTCCTTCATCGCGGCGAAACTGTCCAGCAACTTCCTCCATGGCTTCAACACCTCTTCGCCGCGGCGAAGAGTATCCTTCGCCCCGGCGAGCCCTGTAACAGCAAAAACCTTCTAATTTGACTCAAATTCAAGGCAGATACTCAACATATCAACACAACCAAAGACCAACCAACCACTATTCATAAAAACCGACTCAAATCATAGCGAAATAAGAAACATTAGCAACGTACCTCAAGTGGGGCGTTACACACTGCCTTTCAACAGTGTCGTTCAATACTATGATAGCCTTACCGTATTATCTGTGTCCTTGGTCAAAATAATACTAAGGCTACGAATATTTCTAGAATGGCCATCCATATGCAATCATAGGGTTCTTACTATTAAGATTTGAAACACTTGATACCCTCATCACGGTTCTACCATCCTAAAGATATATATCAATACATACAACTATGATTTACATGATATAGTAGATAATATATTTATTGATTAATAAACATTATTACAAAGAGTCAATTCCACAATAATTGATTGGGTCTAGGGCACCTACTCCAACAAAAAGAAAATAAAAGAGTTCATTTGTGCATCTAATATCATATAAGTGTAAGTGCAATTTGACTATTGAAATAGGGAGGGATACAACAGTTGCATTAGACAAAGGGTCGTATGAAGAAATAGTGGCTGATAATTCGTTTGGATATATTTTTATAAATTGCTTTCTTTTATTTAATAATTTTAAGATGGGTTGTTTTGACTATATTTTTTTTTTTTCTTTTTTACGTCTCGAAACTCCTTTAGTAATCGTTTTGGAATTCCCTAGACAAAAGAAAAAATAGTTTGTTTATTGTAATTGTATAAGCGCATTAGAAGTACGCATTGAACTTTTAGAACTAATTTATTTCTGAATTTTAAGAACTTTTAGTTAAGAAAAAAGGGTTACATTATTGTAATAGAAATTTTTTATACAAATTTTTAGCCCTTAATTTAACGTAATCCAATAGACTTAGGAGGGAAATTAGATTAGTTATTTTTATTGCCAAGTAAGCATTTTCTAGACCATTGGATTAACAAATGGTTAACAAACTGTATTACAAATTCATGTTATAAAATTATCCTATAATAACTTAACCCAAAATTAAGAGGTTTAAAGTAAGAAGTAAACTTAATTAAGAGGTTTACATAAAATATACTTTTTTCCCCTGTTGTATGAGCCATGCGTATTGTACCTGTACTATGCTTTAGATTAGTACATTGATTAGTAAAGTCTGTTAGTACTCATAGCATTACCCTTGTCTATAACTTGCAATTTTAGCTATAATTGTTAGAGAAGTCAGAAACCCTCCCGAGATTTGTCGTTTTGTCTTTGTTTTTGTTTTAGTTCTTGTATTTCTGTTTTTTCATATCCCAGTCTTCTATAGCTTTATTAGTTTCAGAAATTTTTTATTTTGTTAATATTAACCACCCTTTTAAAGGTTCATTAGTATTTAATCATGGTTAATCAACTGATTTATTTATTATAAAGGTGATATTAGCTTGACACTTTGTGTAAATTAATTTTGTATATATAGTTTATAATTTTAATAGTTTGTAAATTAAATTTACATCAAAACCAGTTTGAATGAATTAGTTTTTATATATAAAATTTGTTCGTGTTTTACCTTTACAGATGATCGTGGAATAAATGAAGACATAAAGAAATTGTATAGGACTGCACTGAGTAATGATTGGCTCACATATGATTGGAATGTTTTTAAGAGAGATCCAAATAAAATGTCAAAATATTTAACTACTAGTATATCAGAAAACGACAACAACGCTCTTCACGTTCTTGATGCAGTCTAGCGCTAGTATGAAAACGACAACAACGCTCTTCACGTTGCATTGCGCGATTCTTACATGGTTCTCCTAAAGCGGCAAAGTATATGACCGGAGAAGATTTGGCTATTCAAAATGGATATGATGAGATGTTACCAATTCACGTTGCAGCTCGAATTAACGAGAAAAGGATCGCGTCGAATTGATTCGCAATCTCATCGGTAGAGTGATTTGTTTGGTAAGCATAATGCACTATTCCTGATATTTACTTTACTTTTACCAAGAAGGTTATAGTTGGAATTATGGCATGTATCTTTGACACGTATATATGAGTAGACTAAGGCCTAGTTAGTAAATTCGCATTTTATACGCGAATTATACGGCTAACCGTATAATTTCCGTATAAAACGCGAATTTACGTATTTTATTAGAGCTGCCGTATAATTCGCGAATTATATACCCTATCCGTATAATTCACGAATTATACCCGAATTTTTGCCGAATTTTTGCAGACAAAAAAATAATTACATGATAAGGCAAAACGACGTCGTTTTGGTGGGGTTTGACTAAAATTAAAAAAAATCTCCTTCTCCTCTTTCTCCCTTCTCTCTTCCACTCTTCATCTCTTCTTCAAATCTTTAACAATTCAACTCTTTTTTTCTTCATCTCTTGACTCGAGTCTTGATCTCTTCTTCTCTTCTCTTTTTAAATTTTAACTCTCTTCTCCTTAAGTCCAAGACTTCAACTCTTCAAGCCTCAAGCTACACACTTCTTCTCTTCTCTTTTTAACTCTCTTTGAATCTTGTATGTTGGTGATTTGTTTGTGTTTGTGTTGGTGTGTGAGTAGTAGTAATAGGGGTGGATGGATTTGTTATGTTGGTGGATTGATAGATTTGTTTGAAACATGTTTGATGAAATGCTTGTAAGAGTTATATTTGGTATCTGTTTTAACATAATATTTCATTTAGTTCTGTTGTTTTGTGTTGTATGGGTCAAAATGAAAAGACTAAAGATCATCTATGAAAGCAAAAGGTAAAGGCAAAAGCGCAAAAGAAAAGCATGAATTCATAAAAATAATATTGTCGGGCTTGGATTTGGAATTGGCAGATACTTAAAGAAGAAGAAAAAAAGCAACAAACCATCAGTTTACAACCAACGCCAACTGCAAATTGTAAACCCATGTGCACTTTGTCATGTTTTTAGATTTCATAACACTATTATTATTTGACCTTTGAATGTACTGTCCAATTAAATTCAGAAAATAAAACAACTATACTAATTGGAATCTAAACTTTGTATGCGTAGCTATAAAATTAAGGATAAAAATACTAGTCTTAGTTATTGTTCAAATATACTTTAAATTAAAAGGAAAATAAATTGTAGGGTCGACCACAATGGATTATTTAAATGGGGATGTTTTGAAAAGTGCTAAAACCAAGATTGTTATTGCCGTATTTTTCAAAACGTATTATTGACAATGTGTCGTATTAAACCCGTATATATCCGAATCGTATTTTTTCCGTATCCGAATTTTATGACCGAATTTTTACGGGTGTCATTTTTGACCGAATTTTTACAAACGTATTTTTCACCATTTGCCGTATCATACCCGTAAAATTCCCGTACCGTTTTTTTGCCGTACCCGTATTTACTAACTAGGGACTAAGGATATGTTTATATAAGCCCAACAAACCACTTTTCATAACCAATTTTAATAAAATTTATTAATATCAAAACAAAAATTATTAATAAGCACAAGTACCACCTATTATACAAAATAAATTTAATTTTACTTTTATATTTTACAATATATTAAAGACGCCAAAACTTCATTTTCTCCTAATATTTTTACAATTCCCTTCTATATTTATTATTCATGATATTAATTGGTTGTTGTTTCCTAGATGAAGCGCTGCAGTTGCTAAAGGAACACAAAAAATTAGCCATGGCTAATTTAGGGTATGAGTGGAGGAGGGAGACAGCATTGCATATCTTGGCTGGAACACCTATGATGCCTCCTAACTTGGCCAATCAAAATCACGAGGAATTTTGAAGAGATACTTCAACATATGTTATTCTCTTTAATCTTTAACACCTTCTAAGTTTCTTTTGATTCTCTCCATCTTTGAATTTTAGTTCTAAAATTAGTTTCCGATAGCGACAAGTTGCCCGCCCATGAAAAGCTATCCCCACAAACACTTGAACTACCTCATCTCCTTTTGAAAAATGTAGATTATGGTGACACCTGGATTGATGAAGTAATAAACGTTGCTGTCGCACAAGACAACATCGAACTTTTAAGCATGATTATTTGTCATTATCCAGAGTTGATATGCAAAGTTGACGGAGATACAGATACATGTGGCCGGATATTTTGTAATGCTGTTTGGAAAAGTCAGAAGGATATCTTCAAACTGCTCAAAAAAAATGTACGCCCACGATTTCAGAGAAAATTACTTGAAAAAGTACACCAGTACAAAGATGGTGAGGGTAACAATATCTTGCATTACGCTGGAATGTCGCCTTCATCAAATAAGCTCGATACTATTTCAGGAGTAGCTTTTCAGCTGCAGCAGGAGTTAGTTTCAGGTAAATTAACAACACTTTTTGTTTCTTTTACAGAAATTTTTTTTTTTCATTAATTGATAATATGTTTAATAACATTAAATATAGGAAGTGAATTAGATTGTGAATCCATTGGTTGCGGAAGCTAAAAATGAAAAAAGTCAAACTCGTACAGCTTCATTTAATTTAGTGAGGAGCACAAACAGTTGAAGGAAAAGGGGGAGAAATGGATGAAGGATACTGCAAATTCATGCATGATTGTGGCAACCCTTATTGCCACTGTGGTTTTTGCTGCAGCTTTCACAGTACCAGGTGGTATCAAAGAAGAGTCGGGGACGCCTCATTTTGCTCACAAACTTTCTTTCAAATTTTTTGTCATATCAGATGCAATATCTCTGGTATTATCCGTTTATTCAATCCTAACCTTCTTATCTATTCTTACTTCTCGTTATGCCGAAGAAGATTTTCTTTCCAAGCTGCCTAAAAAGTTGGTGATGGGACTCGTAACACTTTAGTTATCAATAGCAGCAATGATTTCAGTTTTTGTTACAACTGTGTTCATTGTCTTCAAAAAATTTGGGTTCGTGTTCTTCTTTGTTTGATTGCTTCTTTACCTGTCATCGAGTTAGCGAAGCAAAACTGTCCACTCCTGTTTGATGTTGTGCGTTTAATGTTTAAAAGAAGTTTTCTTTTCGAGGATAAATTTTGGAACTGGCTTAAGGCAAAATACATGCACTTTGGGTACGTACGCCGAAGATGTTACCGGCGCTGTCGTAATTCTTTCTGGTCAATCCGCCACACGCTTCCTGTTAGTAAGGGTACGAAAATGTAAAGCTTAGAATATAGTTCGGGCCTTCTGGCGCAACTTACCTCAGACGGCAGCGGTGTGAAGATCAGCTTAACAGCAAGTCGAAAAGTCAGCTCAGAATAAGTACTCGCGTGGAGGATGAGAGCTTGAATAAGTTAAATTTTGATATAGTTATTATATGTTGTCAGCAAGTAGTTATAAGAAGTTACAATTCTGTTTTAATTTGCAACTTGCAGCTTAGCTTTGTATGAATGTGAGACCGCAGTTAATTAGTTTCTTAATAAGAAAAGATAGCTGAACATTAATCTGTTCTCATGCATGCTGATACGAGGATATTGAATATAATTAATTTTTGTCATGTGAAATATATTTTTTATTTTGAAAAGAGAGAGAAATGAAGATACCCGCTTGATGAATTGAAGTTACCAGTTATAACATGATGCGGGGTACGAAAGAGGAGAAGAAGAAGATTTCAAGTGATAACAAGAAACAAAAGTTTCATAGAGATAAATAATCTCACAAGAGATTATTATCAAATCCTTCAAATTAGATTAATTGTATATTGTGGTGAATTTTTGGGTTTTTTTATTTGCTTGAGTGGTTGTAGTAGGAATGGGTTTGAGAAATTTTTGGTTCAATAGCTATTAGGATTCTTTATTTATTATTTGCCGTTTCTACTTTTTTTTTTTTTTTTAAATAAAAACTCATAACTTGCTCTGTGCTTTGGTTTGGTTGTCATTAAAAAACTTCAAGTTCAATTATTATTATTTTTTATTGTGTTATTATTTGAAAAATATTGGTTGGTAAAGGTTTGTTTTTGGTTGATATACATAGGCCGAAAAAGCTTCTAATTAACTCATCTCTTTATTAATCTCAGTTTCACTATCTTATTATGGGGAATTTTATATATGCATCTTGGAGATAATAAAAGAAAAGTTACAAAAAGATTTATGTCATATAATTTTTTTTTTTTGAAATTCGGTTAAAAATCGAGTAACTAGTAATCGAACCGAATTTTCGGTTTAGTTCAAAACCAGGTAATTCTCAAATCGATTTGGTTACCGGATACCGTTATAACCTAACCCGTATTTTTGATTCGGGTTAGCCAAATCCATAACTGATTCGGGTATCTGGTTTTGCACACCCCTGCTGGGACTTGTTTTCTAATTTTCCAATCCTATTCAAGTTAAAACACTTCTTCTTCTTCTCTCCCATCGCTCTCCCGGGGCAAATTATTAAAAAATCATTTTAAGTTTGGATTTAATTAAAAGGCCATGAAGTTTGAAACTCTTTACTAAATGGCCATATTTTTTATTAAGGTTAATTAATCACTAATGATGTTAATTAATCACTAATGATGTTTAAATTAGGCTTAATTAAGCATTTACTTATTTTTTAAATATTATTTTTGTCCCCAAAAACAGAAAATTTTGCAAAGAAACCCAAACCAAAACAAAGAATTTGCTGCCCTCCCTCCCGCCATTAATGACTTGCCTCCCTCTTTGCTATTCTTCTCAGCAAAACCAAAGCCCACTTCCTCCTCCTACTTCCTCTACAACTTCTTCTTCCTTTTTACCCAAAGAAAGAGATATTTTAATAATAGCCGGTGAAGTTCCAGCTCCTCCTCCTCTTAACATTTCGGTTAGGTTGGTGTTACTCCTCTTGGTATTTTAGATTTTTATCCACTAAGATTTAATGGATTGGGATTGGGTTTGGGTTTGGGTTTGGTTTTGATTTTGATTTTGATTTTGATTTTGATTTTGGGTTGTCTTTAATGTAATGCAAGTTGAAATGAATGAATATTTTTGATGATTTTCTTGCATTGTGGGTAGTTGGGGGTGGTAGCAATTGCCAGAGTCTATTAGGTGCAGATAAAGAAAAATAACTTTGATGAAGGATTCCATATCTGATTTATTGCTTAAGCGATCTAGTATATCTCTTTAAGCGACTCTACAGATGCCCCTTTAAATCTATCAACCCTTAATAATTTTTTTTCTTGTATTGTAGGTATTTGACTATTATTAGACATGGGACAAGTTATTTTGGGTGTTGAATATTTTGGTGAGCGGGTGGAGGACAAAAGTTGCTAGACTTGGAATGTGAAGAACAAAGAAGTTACACCAATTGTTGTGAGTATAGAAATTACTTTTGATGAGTTGATTGATGAAATCATTAGAAGAGGTGAGTTGAGCTGCCCACATAGTGATATAATCATGAAGTACATTTTAAGTAGAGTGCCTCTACATTACAAGGTACCCCATGTTGTATTAAAGTTCGATGAAGGTCTAAAGTTATACATGTTTGATGTAGATGATAATGGTTCGAGGTCGATTTTATGGGTTTTTGTTGTGGATAAACTATTTGAAGTTAGTTCAAATGAAGGGGAGAATGAGCAAGTTGCTGCGGAGAATGTTGGTTTTAATTTCAACTACAAGGGCATTGAATTCTTTGTTGAGAAATTAGAAGTAGACGGTGATTTAGGTGGTGAGGAGGACATTGTATAAGAGGTTGTTCATGAGGGGCAAAATAATATTGTGGACGAGGAGGAAACTGTACATGTTCCTACAGATAAAGAGATCGATTCCTGTAAATATAGATCATGCAATAGTTGCAGTTTGTGAGGAAGAAACACTATAGAAATTCTTGTAGATTTAGAGGTGGCAACTGTAGTTGGTAGTGCAAGCATCTCATGTGTTTACTGATGGTTCAGACTTGCACGTATGGTATTTATTTGACAACAAGGAAGAAGTGGTCAAGAAGCTAAAACTTGTTGCCGTGAAAGGTAATTTTGAGTTCATCACTAAAAAGTGTAATTCATCGATAGTAGCGATTGAATGTCGTGACCGAAACTGTAGGTGGCAAGTTTATTGTAGAAGGTACATGGAATTTGAGAAATTTATTGTTAGCTTATATACCCGTGAGCACACATGTGGGTTGGAACATATTTCAGGCCATCATCGACAAGCCTCCGCTGATGTTATTGGACAATTCGTGAAAAGTCAGTTTGTTGATTGGAAAGGTCCATCTCCAAAAGATATTCAGAATTATGTGCGCACAAAGTTGAGTATGATGTCAGTTGCTAGAAATGTTGGAACGGAAGACAATATGCACAAAATTTTGTGAGGAGCACACTAGAGCATGGTAACGCAGTACTAAAAGCGTATCATTATATCCTTGAGTTGACAAACAAAGGCTGCGAGATAGCTTTGAAGTGGGAAAAGAATATGAGGGTGGTCAAATTTTTTTTTTTTTTTTTTTTTTTTTGCTTATGAAACTACCATAAGAGGTTTTCGAAACATGAGAAAGATCTTGGCTATTGATGATTTCTTTTTTACGGGAAAGTTTGGAGGTACATTGTTGGTTGCCACTGCACAGGACTGCAAGAATAACACATATCTCATTGCATGAAGTGTGGTTGACTTTGAGAACGGCAAGTCGTGGACTTGGTTTTTTTAGTAATTAGTTAAGATAGTGTCTAACAGTGATTAGTTGTGCATAACATCCGATAGGCATAACTCTATAAAGAAGGGGATTGACACTATTTACCCTCTAGCACATCACGGATTCTGTATAAGGCACCTTGGCGAGAACATATAACAAAATTTTAAGTGTGGTGGCCTCCTTCAGACATACTATGTGGCAGCAAAAGCTTATTGAATTGATGAGTTAAAGGAACATTTTCATCAAATCTGAATTAACGATGATAAGACTGCTACGTATCTTGAGCATCAAGTTGGTTTCGAGCGATGGAATAGAGCTTATTTTCTTAGAAGAAGGTTCGATATCGTGACCACAAACATAGCGGAGTCCATAAATTCAAAGTTGTTAATAGAAACGGAGTTTCCAATTATTGCCTTTTTTGATGCAATACAGAGGACATTATCATGCTGATTCCATGAGCATCGTATGGAGTCAAATAATTTTACCACAATCCTAGTTCTGTCATCTAAAATTATTGCGAGAATATATTGAACTTTCAATTGTACTGTTTGCCTATCCTCCCAATGCTTAGCAGTTCACCGTGCACGACTATGGTGTGAATGCCTTAGTTAACCTTGTTAGTAAAACTTACAGTTGTAACTAAAGTCCTTGACATTCAATATTTACCATGTCCTCATGCACTAGCAGCACTCAAACAATAACGCAAGCCAAATTATGGTTCAATAATTTACGAGGAACTTTGCTTCCCTCTCTATACGACAAGCTACTACATGCTGGCTTATTCAAAAATGACATATCCAGTTCCTCCGGAAAAGCTTGGGTGGTGCAACGAGAGTTGCTTGACATTATTATTCATTCGCCATTTCGCGAAGACAGAAAAATGGAGAAAAAGAGTTAAGCGTATTCCGTCAGCCTGTAAGGTTCCTCAGAAAAAGAATAAGTGCTCAATTTACAAGCAACTTGGTAACAAGAAACACAATTGCCAGAATCGATTAGGTGCAAATCAAGAAAAATAGCTTCGAATAAAGATTTTGTAGATCTGATATATCACTTAAGCGATTTGATGTATCTCTTAAGCGACTATGCAAATGCCCTTTCAAATCAATAAATGCTTTGCATTTTATGGGTTTATTTATTGTAAGGCTATTTCTATAGGGAAACACTTGTGATTGTGTAACTTGTTTGACTTTTATCATAAAACAATGGGTGTTTTTATTATACATCTTTTTGGCCTTCTCATAGCTTTCTAGGTTGTATGTTTGTGTTGTAGAATCGCTTTATTTTTGCCAAGTT
The DNA here is from genome assembly GCA_026225825.1 of Pistacia integerrima. Classification (NCBI taxonomy): domain Eukaryota; kingdom Viridiplantae; phylum Streptophyta; class Magnoliopsida; order Sapindales; family Anacardiaceae; genus Pistacia; species Pistacia integerrima. Next base: position 25,959,547 of record CM047747.1, read on the forward strand.
AGTATATGGCAATTGCTAAATGTCAAAAACCATGGGTAATTTACAAATAGATTTGTAAATTAAACTTATTACACTAAGTATAACACATATTTACAAGATCGCTTAAGTAATGTGAACTTATCGCTTAAGCGATGTAAGCTTATCTCTTAAGCGATATGTTTACATTGCGTAAGCGATCTTGTATTTGAGAAGGATTATTTTGACACTAAGTACAACACATATTTACAAGATCGCCTAAGCGATGTGAACTTATCGTTTAAGCGATGTGAACTTATCTATAAGCTTATCTCTTAAGTGATATGTTTACATCGCTTAAGCGATCTTGTATTTAAGAAAGATTATTTGACAACTTAAGTACAACACATATTTACAAGATCGCTTAAGCAATGCGAGCTTATTGATTAAGCAATGTAAGCTTATCTCTTAATCGAAATGTATGCATCGCTTAAGCAATATTGTATTTAAAAATGATGATTTTGACACAAAGTACAATACAAATGTGCCGAGTCACTTAAGCGATGTCGTTTATTGGTTAAGCGATTGGCTTATCTATATGATTATCGCTTAAGCAATCTTGTATTTGAGAAGGATTGTTTGACAACCCAAGTACAACACATATTTACAAGATCGCTTACACAATGTAAACTTATCGCTTAGTGATGTAAGCTTATCTCTTAAGCGATATGTTTACATCGCTTGAGCAATCTAGTATTTGAGAATGATGATTTTGACACTAAGTACAAAAAAAATTTACTTGATCGCTTAAGCAATGTAAGCTTATCTATATGCTTATCGCTTAAGTGATATGTTTATATCACTTAAGCGATCTGGTTTTTGAGAAGGATGATTTTGACACTAAGTACAACACAAATTTACCGGATCGCTTAAGCGACGTTGTTTATCGCTTAAGCAATGTAGGCTTACCTATATGCTTATCGCTTAAGCGATATGTTTGCATCGCTTAGGCGATCTTGTATTTGAGAATGATTATTTTACAACCTAATTACATCAATACATATTAAGGCAATTTAAAAAGATTAATAACGTTAACGTTAACCTGGGACATTTAGAACATCATGGGATTCTGGAGAAAAGAAGGAAATTTACTAGATCGTTTAAGTAACATTGTTTATCGCTTAAGCGATGTAGGCTTATCTATATGCTTATCGCTTAAGCGATCTGGTATTTGAGAAGGAAGTACAAAACAAATTTACCGGCTCACTTAAGCGATGTAGGCTTATCTATATGCTTATCGCTTAAGCGATATGTTTACATCGCTTAAGCAATCTGGTGTTTAGAAAGATGGTTTTGACACTAAGTACAAAAAAAAATTACCGGATCGCTTAAGTGATGTTGTTTATTGCTTAAGCAATGTAGGCTTACCTATATGCTCATCGCTTAAACGATCTTATATTTGAGAAGGATTATTTTACAACATAATTACATCAACATATATTAAGGTAATTTAAAAAGATTACTAACGTTAACATTAACATGGGACATTTAGAACATCACAAGATTCAGGAGAAAGAAGGAAATTTACTGGATCGTTTAGGCGACGTCGTTTATCGCTTAAGTAATGTAGGCTTATCTATATGGTTATCACTTAAGCGATACGTTTACATCATGTAACACCTGCTCTCTACTACTATTCTTATAACACATACTATGTAAATTATAGATACACATAGCGTATGAAAGATAGTGGGCTCAAATTTTCTTTACTCATAAAATATAATTCTTTACAAATACAAAAGACTATGTATTAAAAACTTTCTAATTAATACAAAATATCATAGCTGGTGGACAGTGGTGCCAATACTCCCTGCCCCTCGACGTCTATCCGACCGCTGCTCCTATTTCCTGCAAAATAGGGAAGAACAACGGGGTGAGCACAACAATGCTTAGTAAATAAATACTTTACTACCTGTCCCCGCAACTCATTCTTTGGTTCTTTCCTTACTCTATCGTTCTTCTATTTCTAATTCTCACTATTTTTCTCTTTCTTTCTAATACTTTTATTCTCCTTTAACTCTGTTCTGCTCTTTTATTCTTTCTTTCTCTATGTTCTTCTTCTCTTATTTTTACTCACCATGAAGGAAAATCATGGTTCTTTCTTGTTCTCATCATACTCACCATGAAGGAAAATCATGGTTCTCTTTCTTATTCTTGTCATACTCTCACTAACCATGGAAAAAATCATGGTGCATGCATGTATGAGATGTACATGCAACTAATGCAGAAGAACTGCATGTTTCTTTCTTCTACTCTCTATTCTTACTAGCTCAAACTCTCTCATTCTTTCTCATACTCTCTCTCTTTCTATCTCATTCTTTCTCAAGCTTTCTCATTCTTTAATTCTCTCTCTATTATCTCATTCCCATTTCACATAGTTCATTTCTACTAACTTGGTCTTTGAATGTCACGGTCCCATCTTACTGGAAGCACGGCCGGGACTTCTCCTACTCTACGTGACTTCTATTGATTCTCTTTCTATCTCTCTTTCTCATAACTCTTTTCTGTTAACTTTCTGTTGTAGGTCACAACCTCATCTTACCGACGGCACGGCTGGGTACTCATCCCACTCTTCGTAACCCTACTCATTGTCTCTCTTTATTCTTTCTCATGTTTGCTCATTCTTCCTCACCTACGTGTCACGCCCTCATCTTACTGGAGGCACGGCTGGTGGAGATCACAAAGCACCAACCCACTCTTCGTGACTTCTACTCATTCTCTGCCGATCGGACTCGGTCATGCATGGATTCGAAACCCTTGGTCACGTGAGTGTATTCTCTCTCTCTCTCTCTGAATATCACGGCCCCATCTTACCAGAGGCATGGCTGGAACCTCATGTTCCACTCTTTGTGATGGTCACGGCCTCATCTGATCGGAGGCACAGCTGGGGATCACAAAGCACCCACTCTCGTGACTTTACTCATCACTCACGGATTCCCCATTGCACAACCTACTCTATTCTCTTCTTTAGCACTTTTCTCTCTTTTATTCGCTAGTGCTCAATCTCTCTTTCTCTTTACTATTGGAGTGTTCTCATTCTCTTTACTCTTATAGTTGCTATTCTCAACATTCTACTCTTTCTCACTCAAACTATTACTCATAGTATAGCTTATACTCAAAATTCTTTATTCTTGCTCAATCTAATATTCATCTCTTCCTCAAGCTAATCCTCATATTATAACTTAACTCTTAGAGTTGTCTATTCACAAAGTTCTCTACTCTTTCTTAAGCTACTTCTCAATACACAATTAATGCACATGGATGGCTCATGCTCAATAATGCACTTAGGAAATGTCAATATGCAATGTTGCATCAAAGACAGTCGTTCTGCGTAGGTCACACTCAAAAAGGTATAACTTGAGTTATACACATCGGATTGCTACAATTTTTGTCTCGTTTTAAAGCTTAAAGACAGGGCTATAACTTTTATGTTTTAGTCTAAACCCAGTTCAATCCGTAAGATGCCCAAAAATCACTTAGAAAGTCACGGCTGTGACAAGGGCAGTTTGGTAACATGTTTTCACTTAGGCATTTCATCAAGCAACTCATGTGCATACAAAAACTCTTCTTTAACTACAACTCTCCTTCTCTTTTTAACCATCCAAAATGGGAGGAAACTCCCTTATATGAACATGGTTCCTATCATAGAAGAACACTCCCAAAATATCTACTCAATCTCCTCCAACTTCATCTCAAACTCATCACACATCAACACTTCCCATAAAGGAAATATCCAACAAACATAACATAAATACTCTTCTCAACTCAATTTCTCAACAAGTAGACATATATCTCTACTCAATTTCTCAACAAGCATCATATATACATGCATAAATAAATCTCTACTCAAGAATTTCTTAAACTTTAGCTTGAGTTGGATTTACTTACCTCATACTTGAGTAGTCTTCACTAAAACTCTTTACTCTTATTGAATCTTAGCTTTCCCTTATTTCCTAAGCATAAACTTAGTAAGAACTTAACCCTTACATAAATAAAACCCATATCTAGAGTAGAGATTTTTACCTCTTCTTGCTTAGGATCAAATCTTAGTCAAATCCCGACTCAAAACTCTCAAAAATCCCTTGGAAGATTGAGTGAGGACTTGAGAGAAAATGAGAGATGAAGAGGCGGTGGAAATGGGTGAAATGAAGGGGTTTAGAGAACTAAACTCTTATTAGCTCATATCATAAACACTCTTTCCCATTTTTCTCTTACTCTTTCTTGAAAATTCTACTTTTATCCTTTGATTCATTACACTCACACCCCCACACTAACCTATTCTCCATGAAATTTCCTTGCATTTTACTCCCCACTTTTCCTGCTAATTAGGGGTAGAATGGTCATTTTACCTTTAGGAAAGAATTCTCTAGAAATTCAAACAAAAACTCAACTAGCCCGAGAAATTCTTGGAAATTCAAAAACTCAACTAGCCCATTCGCGCGGCCGGATTCTCATCGCCCCGAAGAATTCTGAGAACCAACACCGCCATACACAAAGCCAACGTCGCCGCGGCGAAGACTATTCTTCGCCCCGACGAAGACTGCAACTCCAAAATCCGCTAAGTCTTGATCAATTCCAAGGTAAACACTCAACCAAACCCAAAACATAAACTCAACCACGGGCCAACCAAACAACATGAACAATATACAAACTTATTTAGGGGCACTTCAGTAACCCTTTAGGCCATACCATAAACAATGGCTACGTATCTCAAGTGGGGCGTTACAATTCTCCCCCCCTTAAAAGAATTCCGTCCCCGAAATTCAAATGAACAACCCCGAGTAACGGTTCTACACACTTTGCTTTACCTCCCATACTTTCACTAGAGGGAAATTCTTGTTTTGGAGCTCCTTGATCTCTCTGTCTAATATTTAAACTGGACACCCCTCAAACTTAGGATTCCCAATCTTCATACGCAATACTCAATACTCAATACTCAATACTCAATACTCAAAACATGGGAGGGATCACTTGTATACTTTCAAAGCATCGAAATATAAAACACATTATATACTCTTGTCCATATTAGGGGGTAGTGTCAGGCACCTTTCCCACTCATTATAATATCTCAAATGGACTTATGTACCTCGATGCTAACTTTCCTTTGCTATTAAACACGTCACCCGATTGTAGGGGGAAAAGTCATAAAAACACTCTAACACCCATTTTGAACTCATTATCTTTTCTCTTCAAATCTGTCAAACTTTTCTATTTTGCTTGGGCTTGACTTATTCTATTTCTGATTAACTTTATCTCTTCGATCAATTCCTGAGTCATTTCTAGCCCAAGAACTGTATTTAACTCATCTTTCTTGCCCACACATTTCAGTACAATGGAGTTCAACATAGTCTACCATACCAAGTCTCGTAAAGAGCCATCTTATTTGTAAGCTGAATTCTTAACATGGCAATCCTTACTGAAATGATCTCAATCTTCATACTTTTGATCTAGCTCTAACCATCTCCTTATACTCAACTCCCTCTAAGTAAGGAGATTCGTTAAACTCTTAGGGTCAGTGTAGATCTTACTCTGGACACCATAAAAGTAAAGCCTCCGAACTTCAGGGTAAATAGTACTATAACTGAGCAAGACAATTAAGAAACACCCTGATGATAACCCGACCTCCAATCACTCTTGGAAAATACTATTGTACTCCTTAACTGGTCTAAAGATCATCTGTCCATGGTAACAAGCATTAGTCTTCACTGTCACTTATTCATTTCTCTGTAATCAATACACCTCCGTAATGACCCTTCTTTCTTCTCTACAAACAAGATCGAAGCTCCCTAGGGAGGATGACTCGGTTGGATAAGACCTTTATCTAACAACTCTTGAAATTGCTTCTTCAATTCTTGAAGCTCGGCTGGGGCCACTAGATGAGGGATTTTAGCAATCGGTGTTGTCTCCGGTGCCAATTCAACACTAAACTCAATTGCTCTTTTCGGAGGTAAGCCCGATAACCCTTTCAAAAATACCTCTAAAAATTCTCAGATTATTGGCACACTCTGCATCTCTGATTATAGGGACATCACTACTTAGCACCACATAGACTATCTGTTCAGAACACCCCTTTTCTTAAAATCTCTCTAACTTTCACCTTACTGCTCAACATACTGAACTAATGGCCTGCTGTAATTCTGGAAATGATATTATGATTGAATCTCACTCTTCCCTCGGCAATCAACCTCTACTCCATATCTCCTTTAGGGAACTCATGCCCAAAAATATCCACGTAGGGCAAAGGATACTATCTAATCAATTGTTAACTCTCTTTCATGAATCACTACGAACTTTCCTGAATAAGTCTTCCCTTCTCTTAAACTTTACTCTAAGCTCAAGGGGGTTCTGTTCCCTCTAATTTTAGCCCATGGACCACTTGTCTTTTCTCAACTCCGGAGTACTCACTATTCCAAGTACAAACCTTACAAGCGAGTTAACTCTCTCTGCCCACTCTTCACTGTACGTAATCCTTACTAAAACTGATAAACTCTTGTACCTTCTTATGAACCTTACCAACTGTTCTCAACTTCAACCATCTTCTAAACTCTTCTCAAATCATGACCAAACCATCGTGGGTATCCTCCATTAATGCCCACAAAACTCGGGCATCCCTCTCGGTCCAAGAGTGGTATCTAGAATCTTCTTCCGGTCATTATACACAGCCAGGGCTAAACCATTATTTTACTACCAACGGGTCCGTTGTATTTTTAAACTCTAACGACTGATAAAAACTTAGGAACCCATGAATCAACTCAATCTGATTCTATAACGTCTAAGGTATCAACCTTTCTCTTTCTCTTCTAGTAGGTCGCACTTGGAGGGGGTTTCAATTCCTTCTAATTCAACTCGGGGAAGTAAGTTTCCCTGTACTCACTGCCTTCTTACCTCATACTCAGGTCCTATATCTCATTTACAAGACAACCACATTAAAAAACTCAAATAACACTTTAAGTAAGGAAAGACTTAACTGACAACGGTAGGCTACGGAACGTCATGGCAGTGAGAATGGCACACTGTCAAATCCCAAAATCTTTGCTCTGATACCAAAAATGTAACACCTACTCTCTACTACTATTCTTATAATACGTACGTACAGGAGAATAGATAGCAAATTAATCACAATATACCTCACGAGCAACACCAGCTTCAAACTGTGACTCATCTGGACGCAAATCCAAGATCACCAAAACATCACCAAAAGATAGGAAAGAAGGCATAAGCATTATTATAGAAAATATATGTCATGTACAACAAACACAACATAAATGACATCAGAATGCCCTTTCTTTTATGAATACACAAAATTATCTTCATCAGAATATCATTAACAACACTTACCATCTCCAGCTGCATCAATATCCTTTTCAATCATACCATCGACGTTTGAATTCCCGCACAACCTAAAGTTTAAGACAGACAAAATTGACAAGTGGCATTATCAGTAATGAATGGAGGTTTAGGCCTGGGGGTGTATGGTCACGCCCATTGTTTAGACACAATGAGTTTAACCATCAGGGAATGAAATATATTGTTCAAATCTACATCACTTTGAAAAAGAGTATTCCTCTAAGTCCAAGAAATAGTTTCCAATACTTTGGATAAGAAGAAATAGAAGCAGAAACGAAAAAAAAAAAAAAAATCCATTTGGCACTTGATTTTAAGGAAACTCTTGTTAAATTAGAACTGAGACACCTTTTTATCCAAATGGCATTCAATAAACACAGATAGAGGTTACCCATATAGAAAAAAAAACAAAACCCAACACAAGATGATGCATCTTAATATCACGACCTTCAAACAGGTGTAGCAATAGTTACTTCTCCGCTTTCTCAAAAGCTAAGATATCTCCCTGAGTCATTGCTTTGACTTCCTTCGCAACAACTCCCATTGATTTACCAAGTCGCTTACCCAACACACTAGAAGAAAATAATCACATAAGACTGATCGTAAGCATAAACTGTAATTGATACGTTTACAAGTCCTAAAACACTTGTAAACATGAGTGGACAAGGAATTACAAGTCCTAAAACACTTGCTAATTCGGTTGAATCAAAGAGTTTCATTCCAAGTCCTAAAACACTTGGATTGTGGAGTGTGGAAAGCATTGGAAGAGATTCGGCCCAAGCAAGTTCCAAGGGGAGAGAGAGCCCAAGCACTTCGGCCCAAACCATCCCAAGTCCAAGCCCAACAAAGGAAGCTCAAGTCCACCAAGAGAGAAGCCCAAGTGTTGAAGTGAGCCCATTCGGCCCAATTCTCATTCCAAAGGGGCAAGTCCACTTAGACCCTTATTGGATCCAATTGCAAGATCTTCAAGGCCCAATCTCTTACACCCTTATTAGTAGACTTGATTAGGATCATTGATCAAGTTTTGGGCTAATAAAGTGAGTTTTTTCAACTAATGGAGTGATTAAAGACATGAACCCTAGAATTAGGGAATCATGTCCCTTTTTTGCATTAAATGGGTATGGCCTTGATTTTGAATGGAAGGCTTGTAATTTTTGTGTAATATTTATTTATTTTCATTTTCTTGTATTGTAATTGTTGATTACACTTTTAACCTTGTAATTGCCTATATAAAGGCAACTATTCTCCTTGTAAGAGTTAGTTCATGAAATATCAAAAACTTGGTTTAACCATTGAGAGAACTTTGTGTTCTTATTGAGATTTCTTTATCCAAGTCTTGGCAAGGAGATTTGGTGGTGGATCGATTCAAGTTGGTGGAGAATTCCTTTATGCTTGAAGTGTTCATTCTTGTCTTAACCTAAAATTGCAAGTAAGTGTGACATTTGCTTCCATTTGTGTTTGGCCGAATTTGAGCTTGAGTTTAGGGCATATTATTGTGTTGTTTGTTGTTGCAAATTGGTTGGATTTGGATTATTTGGTATCAGAGCTTAGGTTGTGAATTGGAGTAGGATTGATTGAATGAAGTTGGCCGGATTTTGGAGTCTACATTGTCGGATTTGGAGTTCTTTGGCCTAAGTGTTTTCAAAATTTTTCTTTGTTACAAGTGATTAAACAATTTTTCTCTCTCATCAAACACTATTCCCCAACCAAATCCCTTACACCTTGTTCCCTTCTAACCAAACCCATTGCCACCTCACCCCAACCCTAACCAATTCCCTCCAAAGTCAACTAAACCCATTCCTTCACAACCAAACCAACCCTTAGCCAAACCTTAAACCCTTAACCCAAACCCTAAACCCTAAACACAAACCCTAAACCCTAAACACAATTAACTAACCTAATCTCATCTCCATAAACACCATTCCTTAGCCTAATCACAAAAACACTATTCACAAAACACTATTCATAGAACACTATTCACATAATACTTACACTTAACCAAAATCACCAAAACTCATACACTTGACCTTTCCCTCCCATTTTTCATTTTTCTTTAACATTCAAAAAGTTACTGTTCATCCGAAGTTACTGTTCACAGTAGCTAAACTTTCAAAATTCTCATGGCAAACAAGTCCCCTTCCTCCCCAATTCCACCCCCAACACCATGGGAAAGTGCCAACAAAAAAATTCAAGAAGAACTTGATAAAGTAAAGAGAAATATGTCAAGCATGATGGAATTGATGGTTAACATGTCTAAGGACATTGCCAACCTTTCACAACCCAAACCCACCTTTGAGGAAACCCCACAACCACCCCCACAGGATGGTCGCCCCCACTACCACCAATGAACCATCCTTAGGACACCATTGTATATGAAAAACCTAGGAGATAGTAATGATTCATCTAGTGAATCCGAAGTGTCTAGGAGGAGAAAGTTTGATAATGATAGGGGTCTTAAAGTAGACTTACCCGAATTCAATGGAAGTCTTGACCCAAATGACTTCATTGATTGGTTGCATGAGATTGAGTGGGTATTTGAATTTGAGGGCTACAATGATGAAAAGAAGTGTAAAGTAGCCATATTAAAGTTCAAGGAGTATGCCTCCTTGTGGTGGGAAAATACAAGGAAGAAGAGAGAAAGAGAAGGGAAGACTAGAATTAGATCATGGGAGAAATTGAAGAGAGTGTTGAAGAAAAGGTTCTTGCCCGATAATCACAAACAAGACCTTTATCTTAAGCTCCATAATTTGAAGCAAGGAGATAGAAAAGTTGAGGAGTATATTCGGGAGTTTGAAGGGTTGATGTTGAGAAGTGATATTCCCGAAGAGAAAGAGCATACAATTGCAAGGTTCATCGGCGGTTTGAGTAAGGACATTGCATGCAAGCTTGAGTTGCAAGCTTACCATTCCTTTGGGGATGTTTGCAAGCTGTCCATAAGGATTGAAAAGCAATTGAAGAGCATGAAATCCTTGGCCCCCTAAGAAACTCTTTAAGGAAAATAACTACCAAAGGGGTTCACCTTCCTACACCAAACCGTATATGGCACCTACAGCTTATGATAAAAATAAAGTCAATGAAACACCAAAGGAGAAAACAGGTTTTGTGAAGAATGATGCTCCACGGCCTGATTTGAAGAACAAAAAATGTTTCAACTATCAAGGTTATGGGCACTTCCAAGCAAATTGTCCAAACTGAAGAGTTATGACTCTTAGAGAGATAAATGAGATTGATGATGCTTGTCAAAGGGATTCTAGTGAAGAAGAGGAAGTAGATGGGAGTGAGAATGAGGTTATTGAGGAAGCTGATAGTGGAGAGATGCTTATGCTCAAAAAGTTGTTGCATACTCAAGTAAACCCCCAAGAGAACCAAAGGGAGAACTTGTTCCATACAAGGTGCACTATTAAGGGAAAAGTTTGTTCAATGATCATTGATAGTGGGAGTTGTACCAATGTTGCTTCCACCAAACTTGTGGAGAAATTGGGGCTACTGGTTGTGGATCATTCTCACCCGTACAAGCTACAATGGTTAAGCAATGGAGACACCATACAAGTAGTCAAGCATGTAGTGGTACCATTCTCCATTGGGAGGAGCTATTCGGATGAGGTACTTTGTGATATCATTCCCATGGATGCTTGCAATCTTTTACTTGGAAGGCCATGGCAATATAATAGAGAAGTGATCCATGATGGCTGCGAGAATACATACTCATTCAAGCTCAACAAGAAGTCTATTACCCTTGCACCCTTAGCCCCCACCCAAGCCATTATCCAAGCTCCCACACAAACAACTTCCCAAACGCTTTCCCAAACACCATCCAAGGCACCAACCCGTAAAACCCTCTTCCTAAACAGCACCCAATTAGAGAAAGCTTTCCTAAAACACAAACCTCTCATTGCCCTCCTTATAGCCGAGACAAACCAAGAGAGAGAGCAACCTAAATTTCACTCGAAAGTTCACCATCTCTTGGATGAATTTGCGGATGTTTTTCCTAGTGAGTGACCAAGAGGTTTGCCACCACTTAGGGGAATAGAACATCACATTGATTTGGATCCCGGTGCCCCTCTTCCCAATAGGCCAACATATAGGTGCAATCCCAAAGAGTCAAGAGAGCTTCACAGACAAGTTGAGGAGTTGATTTCCATGGGATTTGTGAGAGAAAGCATGAGCCTTTGTTTAGTTCCAGCCTTGCTTGTACCCAAGAAGGATGGCACTTACCGGATGTGTATTGATAGTCGGGCCATCAATCGGATAACTATCAAGTATAGATATCCCATTCCACGGTTAGATGACATGTTGGATGAGCTTCATGGTGCAACCATCTTCTCAAAAATTGATCTAAGAAGTGGTTACCATCAGATTAGAATGAGAGAGGGAGATGAATGGAAAACGGCATTCAAAACCAAAGGAGGATTGTATGAATGGATGGTGATGCCTTTCGGCCTTTCCAATGCACCAAGCACCTTCATGAGGTTAATGAATGAGGTACTCAAACCTTTCATTGGAAAATTCGTGGTTGTGTATTTTGATGATATATTGATATATAGTACTTGTGAGGATAGTCATGTAGAACACCTTAGCTTAGTGCTTGAATTATTAAGGCAAAAGAAGTTGTATGCTAAGCTTGAAAAATGTGAGCTATTTATGAGACAATTAGGTGTTCTTGGGTTATGTAGTTTCGGGAGAAGGAATTAAGGTAGATCAATCCAAGGTAGAATCCATTCATAATTGGCCTAAACCTGGTTCAATTACGGAAAGTTAGGAGTTTTCATGGTTTAGCTTCTTTCTACCGTAGGTTTGTCCCTAATTTTAGTTTCATTATGGCTCCCATAACTGAATGTTTGAAGAAGGGATCTTTTGAGTGGACTAAGGTAGCAAATGAAGCTTTCAATTTGATTAAAAAGAAGTTGTGTGAAGCTCCCATCCTTGCCCTACCCGATTTCAACCAAGTGTTTGAAGTAGAATAAGATGCAAGTGGTGTTGGCATTGGGGCTGTTTTGAATCAATCCAAGAGGCCAATAGCATACTTTAGTGAGAAGCTTAGTGATTCAAGGAGGAAGTATAGCACTTATGATATGGAGTTTTATGCTATAGTGAGAGCACTTGACCATTGGAGTCATTACCTTCGGCCGAAACAATTTGTCCTCCATTCAGACCACCAAGCTTTGAGGTTCATCAATGGGCAGCGTAAACTCAACACAAGACATGCTGAATGGGTTGAGTTCATCTAATCCTTTTCTTTTGTGCTGAATTACAAACAAGGATCATACAATGTTATAGCTGATGCACTCTCTAGAAGGTATGCCTTACTTTCTTTACTTGATTCTAGAGTTTTAGGTTTTGAATTAATGAAATTGTGTTATGAGGAATATTTGGAGATGAAAACATGCATAACTGAATGTGGGAAACCTGGTTTTGAAAATTATATTATGCATGATGGGTACTTGTTCAAGGGTAGAAGATTATGTGTCCCTAAGGGTAGTTTTAGAGAACTAATTATGAGGGAAGCACATAGTGGTGGGTTGGCATGCCATTTTGGGGTTACTAAGACTTTAGAAACCATCAAGGAATATTTTTATTGGCCTAAAATGTTAGGGGATGTTCAAACTCTTATTAGAAGGTGTGGATCATGTCAAAGAGCTAAGAGTCAATTCAAGGCCGGACCATACCTACCCTTACCCATAGCCGAGCACCCTTGGGAGGACCTTAGCATGGATTTTGTGGTTGCATTGCCTAGGACACAAAGAGGAAAAGATTCCATCATGGTAGTGGCTGATAGGTTCTAAAAAATGGCCCATTTCATATCATGTCATACCACACATGATGCCTCCAAAATTGCCGAATTGTTCTTTAGAGAAGTGGTGAGACTTCATGGCATTCCGAGGACCATTGTCTTGGATAGGGATACAAAATTCTTGAGTCATTTTTGGAGAAGTTTATGGGGTAGACTAGGGACAAAATTAATATTTAACACCTCACACCACCCTCAAACTGATGGTCAAACCGAAGTGGTGAATAAAGTGTTGGGTAATGTCCTAAGAAGTTTAGTGAGTAAGCATTTAAAGGATTGGGATTTGCAATTGGCACATGCTGAATTTACCTACAATAGGAGTCCTAGTTCTACTACGGGTCACACTCCTTTTGAGGTGTTGTATGGAGTAAACCCACTTATCCCTTTTGATCTCACTTCCCTACCCCTTGATTTTGAGCCAAGTGTGAATGCTAATGAGAAGTTGAAACAAATGAAGGAACTCCATGAAACCGTGAGAGCTCAAATAGAAAAATCAAATGAGAAGGTCAAGAATAAGGCAAACAAGCATAGAAAACCTAAGCTTTTCCAACCGGGGGATTTAGTTTGGATTCACTTGAGAAAAGAGAGGTTTCCAAGTAAGAGGAAAAGTAAATTAACTCCTAGGGCTGATGGACCTTTTGAGATTGTTGAGAGGGTAAATGATAATGCTTATAAGGTGAAGTTGCCTAGTGAGTATGGGGGAGTCTCGGCCACCTTCAATGTGGGGGATCTAAGCCCATACTTGGAGGACGATTTGGATTTGAGGGCAAATCCTTCTCAACCCGAGGAGGATGATACGTTTACAAGTCCTAAAACACTTGTAAACATGAGTGGACAAGGAATTACAAGTCCTAAAACACTTGCTAATTCAGTTGAATCAAAGAGTTTCATTCCAAGTCCTAAAACACTTGGATTGTGGAGTGTGGAAAGCATTGGAGGAGATTCGGCCCAAGCAAGTTCCAAGGGGAGAGAGAGCCCAAGCACTTCGGCCCAAACCATCCCAAGTCCAAGCCCAACAAAGGAAGCTCAAGTCCACCAAGAGAGAAGCCCAAGTGTTGAAGTGAGCCCATTCGGCCCAATTCTCATTCCAAAGGGGAAAGTCCACTTTGACCCTTATTGGATCCAATTGCAAGATCTTCAAGGCACAATCTCTTACACCCTTATTAGTAGACTTGATTAGGATCATTGATCAAGTTTTGGGCTAATAAAGTGAGTTTTTTCAACTAATGGAGTGATTAAAGACATGAACCCTAGAATTAGGGAATCATGTCCCTTTTTTGCATTAAATGGGTATGACCTTAATTTTGAATGGAAGGCTTGTAATTTTTGTGTAATATTTATTTATTTTCATTTTCTTGTATTGTAATTGTTGATTACACTTTTAACCTTGTAATTGCCTATATAAAGGCAACTATTCTCCTTGTAAGAGTTAGTTCATGAAATATCAAAAACTTGGTTTAACCATTGAGAGAACTTTGTGTTCTTATTGAGATTTCTTTATCCAAGTCTTGGCAAGGAGATTTGGTGGTGAATCGATTCAAGTTGGTGGAAAATTCCTTTATGCTTGAAGTGTTCATTCTTGTCTTAACCTAAAATTGCAAGTAAGTGTGACATTTGCTTCCATTTGTGTTTGGCCGAATTTGAGCTTGAGTTTAGGGCATATTATTGTGTTGTTTGTTGTTGCAAATTGATTGGATTTGGATCAATAATCCAGGCACTTTTAAACAATTTACATACCTAAAATCAGGTTCTGCACGTAAAGAAGCATATTTCAACGTATCATTGCATGGGACAAGCGATCTTACATTGAGCTCCTCCAGCACATACTGCAATTAAAACAAAATTACATCTATCAGAAAGTAGGAAAAGAATTAACTTTGTCTACAAACTATCCCTTGCCAAAGTTTTTGAACAGCAATAATAAGAATCATACAAGAAGACCTTAGAAAAGCTATATCAAAATCAAAGCCAAGAACACATATAATTGTCAAGAATACATTAAGCAAGAAAGTACTTTTTCTAGTACATCAATTCCAAATGGCTAATCTAAGCACTTCAAGGATGGTTGCACATTTATGAAAATCAGCTTCCATTACATTAAGCATGAAACTACTTCTTTTCCTAGTACTTCAATTCCAATGGCTGATCCAAGCACTTCAGGGACATGATTGCTCATTTATGAAAATCAGCTTCCATTAAGCTAAAGGCCAATGACCTTCTGAGAACCATTTTACTGATCCATTTCATAGAAAATTCCTAAGCAATCGCCAAAGCACATAGTCTTCCAAAGAATTATCAGTAGCCTCCTGACAAGTAAATTTTGTTTTGAAAAGATTCTTTTTTTAAAATAAATCCAAAGAATGACATTTTACTTCTTAATTCAACAGGTCTGGAACACTTAAATAGATGCAGAATTGGAAATGCTACTCCTTATTTCTTCGTATCAAGTACAGTGCTTGCTATCCTGGGTACACAATCTCCTCTTCTGAATAACATATTGGTTGTTTATCTATAAAGCAGAAAAGATAGTTCCTCTTATCTGTGAACTTCTCTTCTCCACTGGGTCACTGACAGTGCAGATGGGCTCTTAAAAGAAACACATCTTGGATATTATTTGCAGTCTTAAGCTGTAGTCTCTTATCTTTAATTTTTGTATGTGGAGGGCAGAAAATGTCAATTTATTAGTTCCCTTGAAATTCTGGGTTTACACATCTTTTGTACTTTATTCTTCCTTCTAATAGAAATTTACCCTAGGTGCTTTATCAGTGATCTAAGGTTTGCATTAAAATACAAAAATTGGTAGGAAAAAATAAAGATGCCATGATTAGGAATTAAAGGAACAAAGAAATCAGAAGCACCAAAAGGGGAACAGTGGGCAAACAAGTGACTAATATGAGATCTTTTAGGTGAACATTAAACCCATTATACAAATGAGCCAATTTGAAATAAAAGTAAACATACCTTACCCAAACCAAACCTTAAAATAAGCTACATATGACAGCATGAAAAAAAATAAGACGGCAAAGGGAGTACATTAGAAAAAATTGCACTATTGGAACCAAAGAATGAGCAGAACAGCACAAGGTTACTTCTCTAAGTGGGTAGAAACTAAGTGGTCTATAATACAGGGTTGCCACTTTATTCACAAACCTCTCTGAGTTTTCCAGTTATGTCATCAAGAAAGTCTGTATCAGGATGAACCACTATCATCTCCCTGCAGTTCCATAGACACAACTAATGAAGTGGGTGTATAAACTGAAAAATACAAATACAAATAGAATGGAAATGAGCTAAAGAGAAGGACCAAAAGCACAATTAAAGACATAGTAGAATAAAAGATAAGTTAGAAGCACACCTAAGTGGTGATTTTATAGGCTTGTTGTGACGGTCTCAAATATTACGTGCAAGATCGATAATCGTCATCATCCTTGAAACACTCTTTTCAATTTGTTCATCCCTCTGAGATACAATTAGAAATAATGAAATTATATAGCAGAAAAGACACCAAAAGGAAAAAGTTTCAATTAAATCTAGTATAAAATTCAGCTTCCGTCCATAAGTTATGGATTAAATCATTAACTAAACATTTTTGAAAAGTAAATTCCCTAAGTTGGAAGTTCACTAAATTTTGGCTAGGGATGAGCAGAACCTTTCCTTCTTCTTCAGGAACTCTACAAAAGTTAATGCTATCCTCCGACTCCTTGCAAACCTTTCTCATATTTTGATAAAGAACTTCCGTGAAGAATGGTGTGAATGGAGCCATCACTTTGCAAGAAGTTAAAAGCACCTGAGAACCCACAAAAGAAGAAAACATGTAAAAAAAATAATTTATCATCACATCTCGTCCACGGTTAAACGACAGCAACCACAATGACAATGGTGGTGATATGGAGTGGAGTGTGAAATTAACTAATATTTGTTAAGCACCTCTCAAGAAGGCAGAGCTTAGTTTCAATACGAGCATTCAGAGAATTAGATTAAAGATTTGTAGGAGGTATCACATATCAATCAAAAGTAACATAAACACTAGTGGAGCATGGTAGCTAGGATTTGTAACAGCAGGTAGCGTAGAATCATGTTTCACAAATAAGTTGAATGAGTAATTTATTTGTCAAGGAGATGAAATCCAATTTCATCACAAAGGAATTCAACTCAAGCTTTGCAACATAACAAAACATCCCTTTATCCTTGAACACACTTAACTTTTATTAAACTAAATAAAGCAATGTATAATATATAAAACTATTATACTATCATGGTTTCAAGCAAAAAGAAAGTATCCAATGCCTAATGAGTGAAACAACAATATATCAGACTTAGTGACACCATACATTGTAAAGAGTCGAAAGTGCTGTGCGGCAGTCCACTGCTCCTGTTCAGCCTTTCAGTCTCTTATGATTGAATAGCACATAAATATTTGTAAGGTTGTCAAGAAACTTCAAGAGATACGGAACAACCTAAGAGAAGAAGTATATGTTTATTAGTGGCTACTACCTCTTATAACATTGCTACATAGCTAAAAGAAATAGAACAGTAGTTCAACAAAATAACAACATTACTAAAAACAGTTATAATAACATAGAAGGATATCTAATAAAGTCACATCCATCTGTCATTTAATATCATATTTTCATAGGCAAAATAACATGAACATTAAAATTAACTGCTTAGTGTATGAGTAAAAAATCAGAAGTATGAAACCATCTAGGCTATCATAACGCAATAAAATATAAAAATTAGATGATATAGGATTCCACGCGCGCGCACACACATACACACACACACATATATATATATATATGTATAGAGAGAGAGAGAGAGGTCAACAGTCTTAGACCTGTTACAGTCACAAAGAAATCTTATAGTAAAACTCAAAAATGCAAAAGTAGTAAACATCAGTGCATCAATAATAATTACTTATTAAGGCAAAAGCTACCACAAACCAGCCCAGAACTTTTGTCTGTACAATTTATAGTTTGAAACTTAATGTCAAGGTAGGCCTAGCAATAGTCGTATTGAAATGAGTTTCTGTCGTATCATATTTTTGTTGTGTCAAATTTTTCTCATCCGAACTCAACCAATTAGCTTATTGGGTCTATGAAAATGCAAATCCATTAATTAATGTGTAACCCAAGCCTATCCATTAAACCATTTTTCTCAAAAGGTTGACGCATTACTGATTGACTCAATAAAACTACAGCCGAACACCATCTTTATCAAATGTCTTCATGTCGTGTTACTAGGTTACACAGAATTTTGCCAGACCTATGTCAACGTGTTGTGTCAACACAATACATTTATCAAAACCAGGCACTTCAACATTCAAATTTAGTTACTATTGTGAAACAATAAAAATTATAGCAACTTTTATAAGAATGAGTTCATACATTTTTATCTTTCAATATATAAACATAACAAATTAACTGTAATAACTAGGTTACATAGCAAGCTTCACCGTGTAAAGTCGATATCCATCCATCTCTTGGTGAACAAAACGAACAAGACTCTGAGTGGCTGAGTTGATCCACTGGTCAAGCACGTTCAATGACTTTTGAAGAGTTCCAAGATCAACTGGAACATAGGTTACACCTCCCTCTATCTCAAGTCTGTTTGCATTCTGAACGAGGAACCTATATGCATTATACCATGGAAGGAAAACATCTCTGACCTGGGTGAAAATTTAAATGAGAGATCAGCATAAGCAACTGAGAAAAAAAATGATTTGCACTAGTGATGATGAAGAAAAAGAAAACACATTAGATCAAGTAAAACTTTATAGATACATAAGTTAATATATAGTAATTGATAAAAAGTACTAACAACACTAAAAACTCCTCCTTTCTTGAAACGCAAGGTCTCAGCATCCTGCAAGATAACGTGAGAAAAGAGAGCATAAATATGGGACATGATGCTATGCTATAAACAAAGGAACAAAAAAGGAATCAATAATCACTTCTACAGGTGATGGATAGTTTTTCAGCTTTTCACTCATCTTTTTTCCATCCTTAGCAAGGACAAGGCCATTGCAAATGAGAATCCTAAATGCTGGTTTCCCAAACAACACAGTAGACAACACCATGAGAGTATAGAACCTGTATAGGAAAAGAGCCGACGATGAAAATCCACGAGAAAGTTTAACTATAATAATACCTATCTCCCCCATGTTTGGGGAGGAGGGAAGAAGGAATATGATGCGATAGGCTGTTATCACTTTTCTGTACAATCAGTACATTGGAAAACACCATACATTTGATTATTAAAAAATAAAAAAAAAACATATAAATAAAAGGCCAGGATCTTCACATAAGAGACATGTTCAATATCAATGGTGTTTCTTTCAACACAAGAACTTAGACAGTTCTTATGTCAGAGATTAAAAATGCAGGAACCTCACTATGAGAATTGAGGTAATCATTGAGACAGCCTAAAATAATGCAATCATATGTTTCAAAATTGTTTCACTTCAGTCCAGTCTCATACCATTAAAAAAAAAAAAAATTTCAGCAAGTCATACCAGCAATCAAATAAATCCAATCACTTCTGCCACAGGTAATAGAAAGAATGTGTTGGCCACAAAATTAACTGTGATTTAGAAACAATTACATATTTACATAATTGCCAACTTGAGTGTCAAAACTGATGTTTATAGTGTGCCTAAAGATCTAAAAAGATTGAGAAGCATAAGGCATAAGGCATAGAACCACAAAATTCCCAGGACAGTTTTTCTCAAAGAGTTCGACATTCTCAAACGGATAATGAATATAAGCATAAGGCATAGAACCACTCTCAAACCAGCAATCAAGAACCTGCAAGAATAAAACCATATATCACATTAAAAAACAGTTAAAAAAATTTAAAATTCATAACATGCATACAATGGACAACATAAAAGCATAGACACATTAATTCATAATAACCAGATCAGTAGTCTTACATCTTCTACACGATGAAGCACACCAAATTCTGGACCCCGACTCAAAGGGATTGTGATGTGGTCCATGCCGTGCCGGTGCAAATCAAACACCTAGATAATAGTGAACAAAAGCAATCAGCAAAACAATTAATTACAGATTGATGAATCCCCAATACCATTCAAAGTAGCCAAAATTCAAAGGGATAATTCTGTTTAAGAGTATGAAACTTTAGGAAAAAAAGGAGGCATTAATACAAGAACTGAAGTAACCAGCCAAGAAAAATAAAACAAGGGATGGAGATAGAAGGAAAATGCAAGATAGAATCAGCTGAGGATCCATAAAGTTGACATTAGCTTTATCCATTTCTATGATTAATAAAGAAAACTCGAGCAACGCCTGATCTCCAACATCGTCTGGTTCAAAAACACTGCACCTACAATAGCCAAATACCATTATCATCCATAAATTACAATTTCTTTTTGGCTTTGTAGAATTCAAAGTAAGATCTATCCCACTACCCTCACAGCCCTTTAAAACCTGGCAAATGAGTAAAGGCATGAATCACTTATAACCACCTAGGTCATAAATAAGGCGAAGTTAAAACTGGGAGATGGCCACTGCAACTTGTCCAACTTCACTGATAAAGGTAGATAATTTATGCTAATTGAAAGCAAATAATCATCAGAAGAAATATTGCTGTCAAGACTTCAACATTGATAGGAAAAAAAATGGAACTTTTGTGCAAGCATCCTCCGAACATAAGATACATTTCTTCTTCTTACAAACTTCAACAGTAACCCCTAGTCTTCCCAAAGACACCTTGACCCTCAAGCTGAAATAGATATTATATCTTTAACTAGTCTGCTCCCCTCTTAACACACAAACCAATTTTTTTTTTTCTTTTTTGAGTGGGGGTTGGCAGGATAGTTTAGTACCCAGACTCCTTTGACCAACCAAACCATCTAAAAGTTAAACCGACAATGGCAGCTAGATAAAACACAATATTACAATACCGTAAAAAGCAGAGAGAGAGAAAGAGAAGTGACATGAACCTTCACACCAGAAAGCTTTTCAAGTTTTTCAACAGAATCCATAACTATAACTTCATCACCATCTTCACTGATCCATAGAGGAAGAGGTGTGCCCCAAAATCTACTTCGGCTAATAGCCCAGTCTCTTGCATTTTCCAGCCAATTGTGGAAGCGTTTCTCCTGTAAAATGTACATTGAAACAGTAATTTTCATGCCTTACTTAAAAAAAAAAAAAAAAAAAGTGAGTACCAACTCAGTATTTAGCAGCTTCTACTCGAAATAAATAAAAATAAAATAAAACCATGTATGAAGAAAAACTATTACATACTCGAAGTCAATGCATACCCCTTAGACTTCATAAAAACTAAATGCCAGTGGCATACACTGTCGCACATAAAAAGTCCGTTTAAAATGACAGGCAGCCACAATAAAACAAAAAAGAAAATCACAGTTCAACCTCAGAAA
Source organism: Pistacia integerrima (assembly GCA_026225825.1). Classification (NCBI taxonomy): domain Eukaryota; kingdom Viridiplantae; phylum Streptophyta; class Magnoliopsida; order Sapindales; family Anacardiaceae; genus Pistacia; species Pistacia integerrima. Next base: position 25,981,104 of record CM047747.1, read on the forward strand.
AGATCTCTTCATGCTTTTCAAGCAAATTTTAAGTTATGGGTTCTTCAAAAGGTTGATAATAAGTGGCAGTTGCTCGGTAGAATTGAAGAGAATGAGAATGGGAATCCCCATTCCAATTTTTGCTTGACAAATTTAATAAGTCCTTAAAAAATGATGGAATGATTTCCAACCCCAAAGGCTTTGATCCTCAATGACATATAACATTGGGTCTGTTCGATTTCTGTTTTTCCTATCCTATTTCCAATCATATTCCCAAAATAAATGGCTTCGTTTGGTTCAAAATTGGGAATACTATTTTTAGTATTCCCAAAAAAGTTAAACAGTAAAATACCCAAAAACTCTCATTTTTGGTAATACTACTTTCAATATTATTCAATTTTTTTTAAACCCTCTAAATTTGTTAATTTAATTAAATACCCCTAAACATTTTTTTAAAATTACAAAAACACCCCAACAATCTACATTTACCAGATTTCGTTCATCACCATCGGAAAATGGCCGGAATCGGGTAGGATGGCGCACTACCGGCTGAATCTGGCAGGGTAGTGCGTTGATCTAGCTTTTTCCGACTAGATCCACGGTGGATCTGGCCGGAAAAGGCCAGATCTAAGGATCGTTGACGGCCAGATCTTTGGCCGTAACAGTCGGTCACGGCGGCCAACAAACGGCTTGCCGTCAGTTACGGCCGATCGCCGTATATCAGCGCTGCCGCGATCCACCATGGATCTCTGCCGAAAAGGCCGTATACGGCGCATGACCAAGAAGATCCAACTCATTCTTCGTCGAGCAGATCTCGGCCACCTCCTATGGTGGTGGCCGGTTGGGAGTATTTGAGGGTGGATTGGGGGTGTTTTTGTTAACTTTTAATGTTTTATTATAGGGGGTATTTTGTAAAAAAAACAAACATAGGGGATATTTTATTAATTTATAAATCCTACATCGTAATACCCGCCCAATTCAACTTTTTTTTAACTTTTTTCAAAAAACTTTTCCCAAAACCCCAAATTTTGAACCAAACGAAGCCAATGTTTGTTTCATTATTTAGGAAATATTATTATTTTATTAAATTCTTTAAACCCCTTAAGTTTATTAATTTTATTAAACATCCCCAAAAAAAGTTTAAAAATTAACAAAAATACCCCCACCCACCTATAGTTGTCAAATTCCGGCAACCACCGTCGAAATCTGCAACGGCATAAAAACAACCAGAAATGTCGGTAATTAATCCGATCACGGCTTTTTCCGAGCGAGATCCATCGCCGTCATAAAGAAATGGCTATCGTTGACCATCAAAGATGACCATATCTTTAACCTTCTCTGACGGCCAAATCTGGCCTTTTGCGCCGCATACGGCGAGATGAGATCAGATCTGGCCTTTTCCTTTCCGCGATCCATAGTGGATCTGATCGAAAAAGGCCAAATCAAGGCACGACCGGCCAGATTCGACCTATCTACGTTGTAAAGTCAAATCCTGACCAGATTCCGGCGGTGGTGGCCGGAATCTGGCACTGTCGATGGGTGGGGGTGTTTTTGTTATTTTACTGAATTTTTATATATTTGGGTGTTTAGTTAAATTAGCAAATCTAGAGGTTTTTTTTTGTTAAATTTTAAATTTTACCTCGTAATAATTACCCTATTCAACTACATAATACTATTTCCAAAATCCTATCCAAAATAACAAATCAAACGGACCCATTATTATTTTATCTTTTAATATTAAATATTAACTATTTAAGTATTAAATAAAAATATAATGTTACACAACTAAAATAGTGATAACAAAATGCATTACAATCATATTTATTTAATATATAAAATAATAAAAAATATTATCGGCTGGTTCTTTACAACGTTCCACAACCCAACGATGCGAGAGGGTGTCACCAGACGTTCCAATTGATGCAACAGCCCTTCACCACCCGTAATTATCAGCCGCTTATTAATTTTGTTTTTATTTTATTAAATCATTAGTTAATACATTTATTATATTATAAAGAAATATGATTATAATATATTTTATGATTAATATTTTAATTATATAATATTACATTACATTACATTTAATAATAAATATCACATGAATTTTTTTTTACATGTTATAACTAGAGGGGGTAGGTTCGATACACACAAAGAGAAGATATACAGTGATTTAAAATAAAATTAAACAAATTGAAATCTTAATCTACTAACGGTGGCAGGGCCGCATTGAAATCAGATTAAGAATTAAAATATTCTAAACTTAACTTATAACTGCAACAAAACCAGACTGAGAGTCAATTAAAAGTAGAAACTTTAATATATGATTGATATATAAAATAAATGTAAAATATAAAAGATTGGAAATTCAAAATTCAAAATTTCATTAATTGAAAATAGTTGAACACTTACTTGTTATTCCAAATTTCTTCTAGGAGTAGCTAGTGAAATTGTTATACATGAGAGAGAGTTTGGATACAAGAGAGTTTTTGGGTTGCAAAAAGCTTGCCTTACATGAAATAGATACAAAATTTATAGACTTTTGAGAATACTGTAATATCACATGAATGTTATTGAGTTACAAGTGGATTTTTTTTTTTTTAATTGTTTGATCAAAACTTGATAGAGCATCAAATATCTCCAACCAAAGCTCCAGTGCCTCGGTCAATCTTGCCCAAAGTAATGAAGATGACTGTTATGGAACCATCTAATTTACTCTGAACAGTTCAAAATCACCATCTCTCTCCACAGAAGAATGGCCAAAGAAAATTGTCAAAGTTTCTTCTACAAATGACATCTGAACCAGGGAATATTTGGCATGAAAAAGATAAGACAAAGATTCTCTACGAACGGAGATATTTGATGTTCTATCAAGTTCTGACAAAAAAAAAAAAAAAAATCAATTGTAACTCAATAGCATTCATGTGATATTACAATATTCTCAAAAGTCTATAAATTTCGTATCTTGTTTCATGTAAGGCAAGCTTCTTGCAACCCAAAAATTCTCTTGTATCCAAACTCTTCCTCGTGTATAATAATCTCATTAACTACTCCTAGAAGAAATTTGGAATAGGAAGTACTCAGTGGTCAAATTATTTTCAATTAATGAAATTTCCAATCTCCAATCTTTTATATTTTACATTTATTTTATATATCAATCATATTTTAAAGTTTCTACTCTTAATTGACTCTCAATCTGACTCTGTCGCGATTGTCAATTAAGTTTAGAATATTTTAATTCTCAATCTAATTTTAGTGCGACTTTGTCGCCGTTATCAGATTAAGATTTTAATTTGTTTAATTTATTTTGTATCGCTGCATATCTCCTCTTTGTGTGTATCGATCATGTCCCTCTGGTATCAAAGCCAGGGAGGAGGCAATGATTTAGGACTATTAAAATTTTGTTTGTTGATTATTTTTAGTACCGAGTCATTTTGGGTTGTGTAGGGCTATAGGATATAACAGTTGTAAGTACCTTAAATCTTAGGTAAGGAAAGAAATAGGAGGCTAAACAAGATGGAAAACTTTTCTGGATCAATGTCTACTTCAAGTTGAGGTACCAGAGATGAACAAATTGTTCATCAAGAAGAGATTTGTATAAATCAAAATGGCAAAAAAATTTAAACAAGTCAAGCTTGTACACAAAAAGATAAACAGATCATAAGACCTCTAGTTAAGACATCAAATATTTCATTCATAGATAGAAGTGGTTTTGAACTTTAAGTTCAATCTTCTGGTAAAGTAATTTGATCCTAACATCGCCTAAAATAGAATAGAAATAATGGGTCCGTTTGTTTTATTATTTTAGATAGGATTTTGGGAATAATATTAGGTAGTTGAATAGAGGAGTATTTTGAGGTAAAATTTTAAAATTTCTAAAAACCCCCAAGGTTTGCTAATTTAACTAAACACCCCAATATATAAAAAATTTGTAAAATGACAAAAAAAACCCCCATCACCTGCAATGCCAGATTTCAACCACTGCAGCCGGAATATTGTCAAAAAATTGTTTAATGACACATACCAATCGGATCTTGCGGGTATGGCGTCAATATGGCCTTTTTCGGCCAAATCCACCACGGATCTAGCCGAAAAAGGCCAGATCTACGGCCAAATGTGGCCGTCAATGGCCACAAAAGTTCATCTTTGGCCGTCAGTGATGGCCAAAGATATGGCCATTGTTGACCATTAATGACGACCATTTCTTTGGCCGTAGCTAATAACCAGATCTAGCCTTTTCCGACCAGATCGGTGAATTACCAGTCAGATCCACAGTGGATCGCGTGTATGCATTCCAGCTACCATCGACGGTGGTTGCCGGAATCTGACAAGTATGGGTCGGTGGGGGTGCTTTTATTAATTTTTAAACTTTTTTCTAGAGGTATTTAATAAAATTAAGGGGTCTAAAAGTAATTAAAAAATATAGTAATATTTCTCAAATAATGTGCCAAACAATATTTGGGGAATAGGATTGAGAATATGGATAGAAATATGGAACCAAACGCACCCAATGTCATAATGAAATATGACCATAAGTTATAAATTTTCAAAATTTATCACTTTATCTATCTAATTGCTAGATTAGAGTTCTGATGAATTAAAAGTATGTAAAGTGAATTCAAGTTAGACATTAGGTAAGTCTAAACCAAAATCAGTACGACATTTACAAAAAATTAAAAAAAAAAAAGACATGCACTCCATGGGAAAGGAGGAAATGTTATAGCATGTGGTTTATACCATATGCGCAAAATATTGGCCAAAAGGGTAATGCAAGTCAAAATCCCAATTTTAACATTATGTGAGACCTTAAGTTTTTAAGAACAAAATCTCATAGAGTACCCTCATTACTCTGTTCTATTTTTTGAAAACCTTATTTAGTGATTACTATCTTAAAGTGTTACCAAAAGATTAAGATAAATTCAACTGGGATATTTCTGGAAAATCAAATTAAATGAAAGTTACAAGAATTGAGAAAAGAGGAAAATTACAATTTTGAATTATCACACTATAATCATATGTATTTATTGGTCGACCAATTATGTTTTATTTTTTTATGTAAGGACAAAACATAATTATGAATACAACTAATGTTTATTATAAATGAGATAGTTAGAGAAAGATGTAATAAGTAATCTAGGGTATTGTATATTACATACAACCCAAGTTTCATAATTCGAGAAGTTATGTCTTCTTAATAGATATATGACTAATGTGCTCTCAATACATGCATGGTCACACGACATATTTACTAAAGTATGAACCTTATAGAAGCATCAAAAGAAATAGTTCCATCATGTATGAGTGAGAAATATTAGATATGGGTGGGACACACATGATGGACCAACCCAATTTGAATATTGAATAAATTGTGTTGCGGTAGTTACCACTATCTCCGCCATTTAGTATAAAAGTTTTGATTGAAAAATCTTAACACATCTATCGTACAAAAAAACCACTATTCTCTCTATTTTTCACAGAGCATTGAACATATTCTTCAGTTATGTTTTGTCAATCTGTGTGGTTTTGAAGAATTACTTAAGTATCTACAAGAGGTATTTATGTTATGATGTTATATATTATAATTTGTTAATTATGTTAATATGATTACAATGATGATTATGCTAATAAGATCTTGGGATAGAAATAGAATATTTGTTATTCTTAGTTTTCTAACCTTTCCCATTTTCTCTCTTTAGTTCCACTTTAGAGTCTTTCTTCCTTTTGTTTACTCTTAACTTTCTCCAACTAGAGTCTTTCATTTTTGACTTGGTGGCTAGTTGCCAGCTCATACTTGTAAATTTAGCATCTTTTCAGTCTTCAATGCAAAATGGGTCTGCAATGTCAGTTTCTCATTTGATGGCCACATTATTGATCCGTTTGGCCTATTTGGGTCCCATGTGCTTAAAAGTTTCAACTTTGAATTTCAGAAGCAAATAAATTTGTTCTTTTTTAAATGGGTTTAAAACTGGTTAACTGATTTTTCTAACCAGTTATACTATTTAGTTTGAAACCGATTCAACCAATAATTTGGTTCAGTTTTGGTTTGAATTTTTGCTTGAACCAATTTTTGGTACAGTTCAAAAAATAGTTAACCGGTTCCATTAACTGGTTTTTCCCACCCTTATTGCGTATGGTTAGGGGTGTGAGGATTATTTCAGTAATCTATCTTTTAATCCGGTCATTACTTTATTTGGTTTAGATGCTAATAAAAGATTCCAGTAATCTTTTCTTTCTCAGGTAATTTGAAAGATGATATAGGGTGCGTTTGAATCTTATAATATTTTATTATCGGAAGATATTATATTAATAGAAAGATAAATCACCTTAAAAACTACTAGGAATGTTTAGAGAAATGTGTTTGGTTTGTTCAAATAAATTGGTGAATATGTTATACTTATATGTTTGGTTAGAAAGATAAATGGGTAGGTATATTATATAAATTACTAAATTGCCCTCCTTTTTAAATATTCATATGATATTATTTTTATTATCGTTTCTTTTAACCCCTTACATTAGAAATTTTGCTAAAACACTCTAGCCATATATAACTTTAATTTGTAGCAAAATCACCCCCACCCATCTCAAGCCACTATTAACAGCAAGCCACCATTGCCGACAGTCAACGGAATGACACACAACTTGCCATATATGGCAGGTCGTCTACCGACAAAGCCATTTTCGGCCATGGATCACAGATCTATGGCCGTTTCACAACCACATATTTGGCCATGAAACGTACCATAGAAACAAAGAAAAATCGACAGGGCGACCATAGATTGCTAGCTGCCAGCCACCATGACCAGGTGACTAGCATCCGGCAATGGTCTTGGGTAGTTTGAGATATTTTGTTAACTTTAAAATTTTTTTATGGTTGGGGTATTTTAATTAAATTCTCAAATGTATGGGGGTTGGGCTATTGGTTGTTTGGTAGATATTTTAGGGTAATTGTGTCCAAAATAGTATTTAATTAAGGGCAAAATAGGTATAAAAATCAGATTACCTAGTAATTTTTTAATAACATCCTAGGAGGAGGGTATCAGATTACTCCCTACATTATCAATATAAACACTATTTGCGATAAAAGATACTCGTTATATTTTATTACTTGCAAACTAAACAACAAAATCTTGCAAAATAAATGAAGATTACCCTTGTTATTTTATATGAAACCGATCCAAACGCATCCATAGGGGGTTATGTGATTACCGACTCACAATGTGGTATTTTAAGATTACCGAAGAATCCCATTTTTGTTCCAATTTTACCCTTATTTAATAAAAATTTTGAACACAAATGTCCTCCTTTTTATGTCAAATAACAATTAATCCAACTTGTTGAATGATTTCTTTAACCTCACTATTAATTATTTTGGACGAAAATGCCACAAACATATATATATATATATATATGTGTGTGTGTGTGTGTGTGTGTGTGTGTGTGTGTGTGTGTGTGTGTGTGTGTGTGTTGTTATTATTATTATCATCATTATTATATATATGGGGCATTTTTGTCCAAAATAATTAATGAAAAATTCTGAACACAAATGTCATTTTGATGTCAGATAACAATTAACCCAACTTGTTGAATGACTTCTTTAATCTTATTAATTAATTATTTTAGACAAAAATACACCATTAATAATAATAATAATAATGTGCATATATACCTATTGATTTTTAAAATTATCTATTTTACTGATAATATTTATCTTTTTGATAAAAAAATATTTATCTATTTCATTGATCTATATATTGACTTTTAGTTTTAGGTCTTATATTTGTCGAAAAGATACCCTGCTTTGTAAATCTAGGCTAGAATTATTGGTAGTCTATAACCAGTGGACACCGAATAACAAATAGAAAGAATCCCTATATTCTCTCCACAAGATCCTCAGTTAACAACTCACGCCAATAATCACCTTAACTTTTTTGAAGATTTTTCTCTTAAACAATAAATGTATGTAATGTCGTGTTCATTTCCTGATCCATTGATCACTCACACAGAAAGAAAAATAATAGTTTTTTGGTCAAACATTTTACGTGGTCGGGTTGAAGCCATGCCCACTATAATAAAAAATTTACGATAATCCTTAAGGTAATTGCATTATTGATGTGGAAACTGATTAAATATCAGATATGGCGCAATAATAGAGATCCAGTAGATAGCTCCCCTTATTGATGACATGTTTGTCGTTTTTGCTTTGGTTGATGTCTCTACTTATTGACTTGAAAATGAGGTCCACTTTATTTTAATTTTTTATTTTCTTTTATAAATTTTGATAAACTGCTGCCAGCCACTGCCCCCTCCCCTTTCATAACCTCCGTAACCACCACCTGCTGTAGGCCCGGTGCGATTTCGACGCGTCTTTTTTTGGGTAAAAGTTAATTATAAAAATAATAAAGAATTACATAAAAAGAGAGAGAACCTTAAGCACCAACATCCTTGGACATGACCAAGGAATAAACTAGGATGCAACAACCATGGAGCAAACCAGCTGCTGCCTTGGTTGGACAGGAACGACCATAACCCATCGAGAGGAGGCAAAGAACAGCCCAAAATAAAGTCGAGTATGATTCCAAAACCCGATTGCATCAATCGTAACAAACATGTGCTGGCTTTGCTGGAAAAAATAGCAGCTCAAATCCGCAAGGCACAACACATGAAAAAAATCAAAAGGCCGGCCATGATCACCATTACAAGAAAAAGCTCCCTTGCCACTATTAAGATGCCAAATGTCGTAAACTGAAGCTACTACCAACACACTCGTCCAGCTATCCCACTGCCACCTCAAACTACAAAAGACCAGCTGCACCTTCAAATACACTACTGCCTGGACAAGGAAAAACTTGTATATAATAACTTTGCAAATAAAGCAACACAAAAACAAATTTGCAGCGCCTATTCTACAAGCAAGCCAAATCACAAAGTGCTTCACAATAATCCCTCGAACAACAATACTCATAACGCCCTCATTGGCTAGCATTAATACTCCTTTTCGCGTGAGCAAAACCCGACCCAAACACACCACCAAACTTCAATTCCTTCTCAACACAATCACCGCACAATCAAGAAAAATCGTATCAAAAAAACAATCAAACAATCAAGTCTTCTCTCAGTCAACTTCGCTTTAACTCAGTTTGGCCGGAAAATGAAGCTTCTCAGCTGGACAGATCAAGCCGGCATATGGCTCTTGTGCTGCGCCTTTAGCCAACGCAAGGGCCTCAAGTGCCGGGTAGATTTGGCCAACAACAGCCACCGCCAGAGAGAGAGGAAAGATAAGAAGAGAAGAAAAGGAAAGGGAAAAGAGAAAAAGAAGGAAGAAAACAAAAGAGAAGGGGAAGAGAGAAAAAATAGGGAAAGCGGCCTGGTGCGATTGAGAGAGGAAAGAGAAGAAGAGCAAGAAAGAGAGGGAGAAGGAGAAAAATTAGGGATTTTGTTTTTTTTAAGTTTATATATAGGTCATGAAATGACATGATTATCCTTTAATTGTTTTCTGAAATTACTATTCTATCCTTCTGCAGTTAAAAATAACGGAGAAATTGAATGGATGGGTGGGATACTGTCATTCTGAAACTTTTGAGGTGGGAACTGTAATTAGGCCAAACCTTGGGTGCGAAGTTGTCGTTCACCCATATCATATATGATTTTTCTACTTTAATTAAAGGCTCTACGTTAATTGGCCCCACACTTATCAATGCCATCCAGCTGGCTCTATTGGAAAGACATTTCCACTTTGGCTCTATAATCCATCTTGAGGTCTTTCTTTAAGAGTATTTTAAGCCTTAAAGCTCCATCAGTATTCTCTCTACACTCCACTTGAGAAGTGAGAGCTTGAGCTCCGTTAATTTGCAGCTGCAGATTGCATCCTCGCCTTAGCTACCAAAAGAGGTAACCCTTTCAATCCATTTCTTCTTCATTTTTGTTTTTTTCCTTTCTTTGTTTTATTCTTGCTTTATTTTCACATTATTTTGAGATAATTTATGTACTTCGAACATGTTGATTATTGAATAGCAGCTAAGATTGTTCTATATCCTACGTATAAGTTCTGGAAGGACATGTGATGAACAAAATGCTCTTGAAATTGATATTAGTTAAGATTTTATGTAAAATAAATGGACAAGATGAATATCAAAATTAACTTTATATGAGATCTACTTAATTAACTAATATTTCAACATAACCATATAATAAACTTCAAAATTAACTTTCTTTGTTTCAGAGATGGCAATTATACCCTGAAATTCGGGTAACCAACACTCATCTATACAGCCGCATTACCCGTTGTTTGTGGGTATGGGCACAGGCCCGAGTACGGTTTTAAAGCTCGACCCTAGGTACAGGCTGGGCCCGAGACAATCATCATCTTGGTCCGGTTAAATTTGTTACTTTATGTATGAGTCAAACCCATGTTAGTTTCTATAATTTATTTTCTCAACTCACTCTTTATATATATACATAGATATATATTATTTAGATCAAACAAAATGGTAACTTGCTATGATTATATGCAAATTCTTCTTCCCAATTCATGGTATTTTTTTCTCATTTCTTAGATAAAAACTGTTAGAGTAGATGCCCTAGAGCCAATCAATTATTGTAGAATTGACTCTTTGTAATAATGTTCATTGATCAATAAAAGGCATTTTATTCTATATCGCGTAAATCATTATTATTACAATATGTATTGATATATGTCCTTAGAATGGTAGAGCCGTGACGAGGGTATCAAGTGTTTCAAATCTTGATAGTGAGAACCCTATGAGCACATATGGTAGCCATTCTAGAAACGTCCGTACCCCAGATATTCTCGAACTAAGGGCACAGATAATACGGCAAGGCTATCATAGTGTTGAACGACCTCGCCGAAAGGCGTGGATCGATCTCACTTGTCAAGGTTGTTTGGTGACAACCTCGGTGCAACACATGGGTGTTTGTTGTAGGCGATTACACCACAAAGAAGTTCACCTGGATCGACCCACCACCAGAGGATTCCATATGGATGGTAACCCCGTGTCTATGGAACAAATCCTCTAACGAATGGTGGTGCATGTGATCCTTAGACTTGAGATCACCGAGTGCCTTGTGCATCGATTGGTATAGTTTGACACTAGCCTAACGCAGTTCTTTTCAGAGCTGTCAATACGGTGGTGATTGGCGCATCAAGGAGTGTATCAAGACTATGGTGGATTGACGAGGATTCATCACTCCCTGGCACGGGAGAAAGTTATCTCACGGCGCAATTCAAGATATGGCAATGACACTAAAACCGTGGGCCACAAAGTGGGATTGAGTTGTTGCTCTATCCGGTTTATAATACGGGTCATTGGTCCGTAAACCTCGAATAAATAATATCGAGAGTAACCGAATGTTGACACTATTTCTATGCCTTCGCCTCGCCGAGATAACGATGATGAAATCGAACCGTACTCAAGAACCTTCCATATCGCTGAGCGTGCAGCTACTTTGCTGAACTCCGACCCGAATCTAGTGGGCCCTGGCCATGATGCCTTGCTAAGGGCCAATCTTGGTCTGTGTATTAGTGAGACGATTAATTGGTGTTAATCGCAATACTATACACTGCCGATATGTAACATCTACTGAAAACTGTACAATGCATGCATAATAACAATAGAAAATTGGGCCCAAAATTTTCTTTTCATTACAATTCATGTGTCTTTTATACATAAAGAGTACTGTTTACAAAAATGTATTTTAAAAGACAGAACAGGGGAAACAAAGTGTAGCTATTCCTCATTGCTTGCCGACGCCCCTCCGACCGCAACATCACCTAGAACCTGGCATCCATAAGGAAATAACGGGGTGGAGCACAAAATAATGCCAGGTAAGTAAAACTCTCTCTCTCGTCTGTCCCCGTATGAATAACTCTTAATTCTTTCCTTTTTGCTATTCTGATTCTATTTCTGTTTCTAATAACATCATAGCCTCGTCTTACCAGATGGTACTGAATGGCGTTCACACAAAGACCATCTCACTCTCTATGGCTATCGGGTGGAATTCACACAGTACTAACCCGTTCTTAGTGACTACCGAGTGAGGATCACAAAGCACTAACTCGGTTCTTTCTAACTATCGGGTGGAGATCACCTAGCACCTACCCGTTCCTCATGAATTTTGGGTAACGTTCACCAAGCATTTACCCGTCTCTAGTCACTATCGGGTGATGGTCACAAAGCATCAACCCGCTTCTACTAGCCGTTGGATGATGATCACAAAGCATCAACCTACATATCTCTTAACTAACCGGGTAGTGGTCACAAAGCATCTACCCATTTCTACTACTCATCGGGTGACGATCACAAAGCATCGACCCATCTCTCTAAGGGCTATTCGGATGATGATCACAAAGCATCAATCCGATTCCCATAACGGTCGGGTGATGATCACAAAGCATCATCCCAACTATACTACTCTTCTAATTCACTCTATTGTAGCATTTTTCAATGCTCTCTACCCTTAGAGTAATTTTACCCACTAAGCTCTCTACTCATAGGGTAATTGCATAAACCATTTCCTCACACTTTCTTAGGTCACTTTTCAATGCACAATTAGTGCTTATGGATGGTTCATCACTACTAATGCACTTATGGAATGCCAACATGCAATATTGCAAGAATTAAGGTTCATTTCTCATACTCAAACCTCTATTAGGCATTTCATCAAACAACTCATGTGCACTATGAAACTCTATCATAGCCATGATTCTAAAACTTTTCTTAACCATCCAAAATGGGGAAAAACCCTTTCACAAAGCCATAAAACCTGCCATAGAAAACACTTCTAAAAAGGGGATCCATAACACCCTTTAAATTCCATCTCAACTACCTTGCCAAACCAACAACCCATTTCTCAAATTTGCAAGGTATAAACAATCACAAAGCATAGAAATCTCTATTTAATCCTTCATACATGCTATATTACATGTACATCACATACATACATCATTTCTATCAAAACCCTAATCAAGAAAATTCATAAATCTCAACTTGGGTTGGGTTTTACTTACTTGCTATGTAGAGACTTCACAAATCCTTCTTTTCTCTTGCTTAGCTTGACTTTTCCTCTAATCTTAACCAAAAGAAGGAAAACCCTCAAATTTCAATATGGGTTAAAACTCCCAAATCACACAACTTAAGTAGAGATCCTTACCTTAGGAAGCCTTAGGTTACTTTTCCACCCCAAATCACTTCAAAACCCCTTGGAATACCTTGATCAAAAGAAGAAGAAGTTGAGAGAAGTAAGGATGGGAAGTTGCGTTTGAGAAGAAGAGAATGAGGGGTTTCTTTGATTCTAATTCCTTTTAATGAAATATAAACACACTCATTCCCATTTTGCCCTTATTCTTCTTTGGGAATTCCATCCATATCCTTTGATTCTTTACAAACTCACCCCTATCTCAACCTATTCTCCATGAAAAATCCTTACAATTAACTCCCCACTTTTCCTGCTAATGAGGGGTAGAAAGGTCAAATTGTCCTTAAGGAAGAAAATATCTAAAACTCAATCAACAATTTATTCGGGTTGTCGCCGCGGCGAAGAAACCTCTGTCGCCGCGGCGAAACCTGTCTGCCAGCCTTCCCCTTCCCCGTGGCTTCCTCTCTTCGCCACGGCGAAGATTCTTCTTGCCTTGCACGCAGATATCAAATTCTTCGTTTTCAACCAATTTTCAGGGCAAACATTCAACACAACACTCAATCAAACAATCATAACAAAAACCAACTCGATTAAGGGCAAAAGAGGAAACGATAACAACGTACCTCAAGCGGGGCATTACAATTCTTCCCCCCTTAAAAGAATTTCGTCCCCGAAATTCACGCAAATAACTCTGGGAAACGATTCTGCATGTCCCGTTCTACTTCCCAAGTGGCCTCTTCCACTTTGTGATTCCTCCAAAGGACCTTAACTAGCGGAACACTCTTGTTCAAGTTCTTTAACCCTTCGATCTAAAAATCAAACGGACGTTCTTCATATACTAGATTCTCTGTTACTTCAACGTCTTCTACGCTCAGGATGTGGAGGGGATCACTTACATACTTCCGTAGCATTGAGACATGGAAGACATCGTGCACCCTGTCCAAGCTAGGTGGTAGTGCCAATCTATAGGCCACCTTCCCCACTCGTTGCAAGACCTCAAAGGACCTACATACCTCGGTGCTAGTTTCCCTTTGTTTCCAAAGCGCATTACTCGCTTGTAAGGGGAAACTTTCAGAAATACTTTATCGCCCACTTGGAATTCTACCTATTTCCTCTTCAAATCGGCATAACTCTTCTGTCGATCTTGGGCTTGTTTCATTCTATTTCTGACTAACTTCACCTCTTCCACTAGCTTCTGAGTCATCTCTGGCCCAAGAGCGGTACTCAACTCATCTCTTTCTCCTACTTCATCCCAATGAAGCGAAGACCTACACCGTCTACCATACAAAGCCTCGTAAGGCGCCATTCTAATTGTAGACTGATAACTGTTATTGTAGGCAAATTCCACTAAGGGTAACATCTCATGCCAAGATACTCTATAATCCATGCAACAAAGGCTCTCAACATATCCTCGAGCACCTGATTCGTCCTCTCGGTTTGGCCATCTGTCTGAGGATGATAGGCAGTACTGAATGCTAAACGAGTACCCAAACTCCTATGTAAGCTTGTCTAGAAGGTGAAACAAATCGGAATCTCTATCGATACTATAGTCTTGGGCACACCATGCAATCGACTATCTCCTTGAGGTAAATCGGGCCAACTGACCAGAGTGGTACTATCCTTTCTGGGAGGAAATGGGCTGATTTGGTTAGCCTATCCACAATCACCCATATAGCATTATACCCTCTCTGTACTCTGGGGAGACCCGTGATAAAATCCATCGAAATGCTCTCCCATTTCCACTCTAGGATACTCAATGGGTGAAGCAACCACGACGGCCGTTGGTGTTCTCTTTCACCCACCGGTGAGTTAGGCATTTAGCTACAAACTCGCAATGTCTTTCTTCATACCGACCACCAATAGCCTTTCTTGATATCCCTGATACATCTTGGTTGCTCCCGGATGAGCGGTGTACGGTGTGTCATGAGCCTCCATAAGAATTTTCTGTTTCAACTCCTCATTTGGAGGAATGCACAACCGATTTCAAATAGAGGACACCATCTCTCACAAAGAACTCGATGTCTTGCCCTCATGCACTTGCCGAATCAAGCTTTCGACACCACTCATCGCCATTTGCTTTTCTCTAACTTCCTCTAGTAAAGAGGACTGTACCTCTAGGTCGGGCAATTCTTCCCGGAACCACCTCAACTGCTTCCTTAGACAATTCTTCTATTAACTCTTTCGCTGGTAAGCCGGAAAACATGGGCTTTTCTACTCAAAGCATCGGCTACTACATTGGCCTTCCCGGTTGATACTTGATCTCACAATCATAATCCTTGACCACTCTAACCACCTTCTCGCCTCATATTCAACTCCTTTTGAGTGAAGAAGTACTTTAGACTCTTATGATCGGTGTAGATATTACTCTTCACACCATAAAGGTAGTGCCTCCAAATCTTTAAAGCAAAGACCACAGCTGCTAACTCTAAGTCATGCGCAGGGTATCTGGTCTCGTACTCTTTCAATTGACGAGAAGCATAAGCTATAACCCTACCTAATCGCATCAACACAAAGACCAAGTCCCCGCAAAGAGGCGTCCGTATAAATGTCATAATCTACACCCTCCCGTGGTAACACTAGCACAGGAGCTGATGTTAGCCTCTTCTTCAACTCTTGAAAGCTTTCTTCACATGCTGCTGACCAAACAAAAGGAGTTTTCTACTTGGTAAGAGATGTCAACGGTTTAGCCAACTGGGCGAATCCCTCTACAAATCGCCGGTAGTAACCTGCCAAGCCTAAGAAACTCCTGATTTCCTTCACTGCTCACGCGCCATTCCAGGATTGCCTGCACTTTACTCGGATCTACCGAAATCCCTTCCTTCGACACGGTATGACCCAAGAATATCACTTGGTTAAGCCAAAACTCACACTTAGAGAATTTAGCACACAACTTCTTTTCTCTCAGCCGTTGCAATACTAATCTCAAGTGTTTCTCATGTTCTTCTCTTGACTTTGAGTAAATCAGAATGTCGTCGATGAAGACAACAATGAACTGATCCAAGTACTCATGAAATACCCTGTTCATCAAGTCCATAAAAACTGCTGGGGCATTAGTCAAGCCAAAAGGCATCACTACAAATTCATAATGCCCATATCTTGTACGAAAGGCAGTCTTAGCCACATCTTGCTCAACCACTCTTACTTGATGATACCCAGACCTCAAATCAATTTTGGAGAACACTGCCGCTCCTTTCAACTGATCAAAAAGGTCATCTATCCGGGGTAGCGGGTACTTATTCTTCATTGTAACTTTATCAACTCCCTATAATCAATACACATCCTTAGTGATCCATCCTTCTTTTTCACAAACAGGATTGGAGCTCCCCAAGGGGAATGACTTGGTCGGATAAAGCCTTTATCTAAAAGCTCTTGGAGTTGCTTCTTTAGTTCTTGGAGCTCAGCTGGGGCCATTCGATAAGGGGCTTTAGATATTGGTACTGTCCCTGGTGCTAGTTCGATACTAAACTCTACCTCCCTCTCTTGAGGCAAACCCGGTAACTCTTCCGGAAACACATCTAGAAAGTCTCGAACTATTGGCACCCTCTGAATCTCTAACTGGGAACATCACCACTTTGCACTACATGGGCAATATAACCCGAACACCCCTTTCTCAACATCTTCCTGGCTTTCACATTACTAATCAAAGATACTCAATGATGGCCTTCTCCAAAACTAAACTTATCTCCACTATCAAGGTTAAACCTCGCCTTCTTTTTCCGACACCAATCTCTACTCCATATCTCCCTAGGAAGTCCATGCCCGTAATCACATCAAAATCGGGCATATCGAAAACTATTAAGTCAACGATTAACTCTCTACCCTGGATCACTAAGGACTCTCTTAACAAAATCTCTTGAGTCACAACACTAACCCCATCGGGTAGTTCTATCTTAATGGGTTGAGTCGCTTTAGTAGGTTTCAAACCTAACCTCTCAAGCATCCCATAAGATATGAACGAATGAGTAGCACGAATCAATTAAAGCATATAAAGGAGCGCATGAAATAATAATCACACAAGAATCTAACATGGACTCCTCTCGCTTCCCCTTGTGCCACAAGAAAAACTCGGCATTCGCAGCACTCTCCCGAACCCCGAGTGGTTGGTGGAAGAGGAGCTTTACAATCTCTCATCATGTGCCCCGCCGCCGGCACCTATAACACACTCTCGATCCCTCGACACTCTCCCGGGTGATTCTTCCCGCATTTAGGGCAAGGAGGAAACCCTTCCGTCCGAGGTCGTTTATTCTTCCACTCTTTTCTATTCTGTCTATACTGGAACTTCTTCTTCTGATTCTTCATGTCTTTACCCTTCACATCCTCATGTTTCTCTCTATGAGGAGCGGAGGGTAGCTCCTTCGGTCCTCCCTGCCGAGGATCCTACGGGAAGATTTTATTCTCAAAAATCTCCGCCTTCATCGCCCGCCTCAAAGCCTCACTATAATTCCGAGGAGGGTTGGAGCTTGTCATTATATCCCAGGCTATCTCCGGCTTTAATCCATGCGTAAACTTATCCCTTCTCAAGGCCGGAGTGCTAACTATTCCCGGTGCAAACCTTGCAAGAGCATTGAACTTCACTGAGTACTCTTTCACAGCTAGTCCCTTGTCAGAATCGATAAATTCTTGGACCTTCTCATGAACTTGGTCCTCTGCTTCTATACTCACCTCAAACTCTTGCCTAAACTCTTCCCACGTCATTACTGTCGCGTCGTGAGTTTCTTCCATTAATTCCCACCAAATTCGGGCATCACCCCGAAACAAGAAACTCGCATACCGGATCTTCTCCCGGTCCGACATAGGAAATAAACCTGTGACTCGTTCTACTGACCCAAGCCACTCTTCTGCTATCACTGGATCTGTAGTACCCTTAAACTCTGAGGGTTGATGCTAGCTAGAGAGACCGTAAATCGGTTCAACTCTGTTCTGCACTAGGGGAGGTACCGTTTGTCCTCTTTCGACATGTGTAACTGGCAGTACCTGAACAGGGGGTACAACTCTCCCCTGAGTTTCGCCATAACTTGCTGAATAATTCCCCGGATTCTAGCTTCATCCAAGGGAGGGGACGTAGACTCTGGTGGGTTAGAAGGTTCTCCTTCATTCACGACACCCTTACCGCGATTTCGATAACTACGCCTCATCTACAAAATGATCACACTAATAAACTCAAGGAACAAATGCTATAAGGAAAGAATTACTCACACAGTCGGTTAGAGGACGTCGTGGCGATGAGAATAGTACACTGTTCAATCCCAAAATCTTTGCTCTGATACCAAAAATGTAACATCTACTGAAAACTGTACAATGCATGCATAATAACAATAGAAAATTGGGCCCAAAATTTTCTTTTCATTACAATTCATGTGTCTTTTATACATAAAGAGTACTGTTTACAAAAATGTATTTTAAAAAGACAGCAGGGAAACAAGATAGCTATTCCTCATTGCTTGCCGACGCCCTCCGACCGCAACATCACCTAGAACTCCGCATCCACAAAGGAAATAACGGGGTGAGCACAAAATAATGCCTCGAAGTAAAACTCTCTCTCTCTGTCTGTCCCCGTATGAATAACTCTTAATTCTTTCCTTTTTGCTATTCTGATTCTATTTCTAATAACATCATAGCCTCGTCTTACCGGAGGTACGGCTGAATGGCGTTCACACAGCACCATCTCACTCTCTATGGCTATCGGGTGGAATTCACACAGTACCAACCCGTTCTTAGTGACTACCGAGTGAGGATCACAAAGCACTAACTCGGTTCTTTCTAACTATCGGGTGGAGATCACCTAGCACCTACCCGCTTCCTCATGAATTTTGGGTAACGCTTCACCAAGCATTTACCCGTCTCTAGTCACTATCGGGTGATGGTCACAAAGCATCAACCCGCTTCTACTAGCCGTTGGATGATGATCACAAAGCATCAACCTACATATCTCTTAACTAACCGGGTAGTGGTCACAAAGCATCTACCCATTTCTACTACTCATCGGGTGACGATCACAAAGCATCGACCCATCTCTCTAAGGGCTATTCGGATGATGATCACAAAGCATCAATCCGATTCCCATAACGGTCGGGTGATGATCACAAAGCATCATCCCAACTATACTACTCTTCTAATTCACTCTATTGTAGCATTTTTTCAATGCTCTCTACCCTTAGAGTAATTTTACCCACTAAGCTCTCTACTCATAGGGTAATTGCATAAACCATTTCCTCACACTTTCTTAGGTCACTTTTCAATGCACAATTAGTGCCTATGGATGGTTCATCACTACTAATGCACTTATGGAATGCCAACATGCAATATTGCAAGAATTAAGGTTCATTTCTCATACTCAAACCTCTATTAGGCATTTCATCAAACAACTCATGTGCACTATGAAACTCTATCATAGCCATGATTCTAAAACTTTTCTTAACCATCCAAAATGGGGAAAAACCCCTTCACAAAGCCATAAAACCTGCCATAGAAAACACTTCTAAAAAGGGGATCCATAACACCCTTTAAATTCCATCTCAACTACCTTGCCAAACCAACAACCCATTTCTCAAATTTGCAAGGTATAAACAATCACAAAGCATAGAAATCTCTATTTAATCCTTCATACATGCTATATTACATGTACATCACATACATACATCATTTCTATCAAAACCCTAATCAAGAAAATTCATAAATCTCAACTTGGGTTGGGTTTTACTTACTTGCTATGTAGAGACTTCACAAATCCTTCCTTTCTCTTGCTTAGCTTGACTTTTCCTCTAATCTTAACCAAAAGAAGGAAAACCCTCAAATTTCAATATGGGTTAAAACTCCCAAATCACACAACTTAAGTAGAGATCCTTACCTTAGGAAGCCTTAGGTTACTTTTCCACCCCAAATCACTTCAAAACCCCTTGGAATACCTTGATCAAAAGAAGAAGAAGTTGAGAGGAGTAAGGATGGGAAGTTGCGTTTGAGAAGAAGAGAATGAGGGGTTTCTTTGATTCTAATTCCTTTTAATGAAATATAAACACACTCATTCCCATTTTGCCCTTATTCTTCTTTGGGAATTCCATCCATATCCTTTGATTCTTTACAAACTCACCCCTATCTCAACCTATTCTCCATGAAAAATCCTTACAATTAACTCCCCACTTTTCCTGCTAATGAGGGGTAGAAAGGTCAAATTGTCCTTAAGGAAGAAAATATCTAAAACTCAATCAACAATTTATTCGGGTTGTCGCCGCGGCGAAGAAACCTCTGTCGCCGCGGCGAAACTGTCCAGCAGCTTCCCCCGTGGCTTCAACCTCTTCGGCCGCGGCGAAGATTCTTCTTCGCCCTTGGCAAGACGGCAGACTGAAATTCTTCTGTTTTCAACCAATTTTCAGGGCAAACATTCAACACAACACTCAATCAAACAATCATAACAAAAACCAACTCGATTAAGGGCAAAAGAGGAAACGATAACAACGTACCTCAAGCGGGGCGTTACACGATATGATGAGGAGCCTAAGGGTCACACACATAGAAGACAATTTAAGATGCAAGAAGAAAGAAGGGCGTTTTCATCTTTTAAGGCGAAAGGGTATTTTGGTAATTTCACAGTGCAATTAAATTTGCTGAGGTCGTAGCCTTTATTTAATTTGTTAGAAAAATTAAATAAGTGAAATTACGTTTAAATGTGTGTTCGCACATATTTAAATATATTATCATTATTGTTAAATGTTAATATATATTTAAATATATATATTAATTGATTTTAATTGAGATAATGATGGAAATTAAAATAAATCAAATTGGGAGTGTTTGGCAACATGGGGCGTTTGGGTTGGAGCCCAAGCCTATTCCGTATGGGATTAGGGCAAATTGTTTTAAGTATAAAAGGAAAAGTGTGTGTGATTTTTTAATTAAGGGTTTTTTTCTCTTTTTGAAAACAAAACATAGCAGCCCCAATTTTTGCCTCTCCCACGGCAGTAACACCAAGAGCCTAAAAAATCAATTCAATTGATTTTTTGTTTTTCTTCTTAATCTTGAAGCCAAAGAGGATCTAGCAAATCCCTCTTTGGTTCTTTTAAAGATTGTCTTCGTGTGGACTACGCAGGTTCGATCCTACACTTGGATCAGTAGCAAAACGTTCGTCGACAAATTTGGAAGAGCCTTCAACGTGCGTTTGTTTCTCTTAACTCATGTTGAATATTTATGCAGATTTTATTTGATATAAATTGTAAAATCATACCCTTGATCTTGGCTCATATAAACGATCCTGTTATATTTTTTTTTTTTTGTTTCCGCTGCGTATACGGGACCGTTTACTAACAAAAACATCAATTGAAAAATGTTTTTTATTGTTTTTATATGTGAATAAGAATGATATCAAAGGCTCTGATGCAATTATCTAGTGGTTTCTTAGAAGCAAGCTGCAATATATTTTCACATATATTAGAATTATTTTTAAAATTGATATTAAGACACCTTTATATTTTTACAAACATTTGTGATCAAACAAAGCAAATAGCTCCTTAATAAAATAACTTTTATGCTGATTTTGCTTCGGACTTGAGCCATTCGAGTCTGGTTAGTTTGACACTTCAATACTGCTTGCAGTTTGGGCCATTAAAACAGGCCTCGATTTATAAGATTTGAAAATTAAAGCTTAGTCCTATCTTTATCCAAGAATATAATTTTATTTGATAATGTTAAATTGCATTCCATTTATTTTCCAAATAAATAAAATGAAAATGTCATTCAATGTTTAAGTTATCATTTAAAAAAATTAAAAAAAAAATTAAAAGTTTGTTTCATTTGATTTGATTTTGCAATGAATTTATGATAGCAATAAATTGCGATTTAATTAAACCCAAGATCCCTTGTCCACTATATTAATCTATACACACAAAAAATATAGTGATTAAAGCAGGAGATACTATTAATTAAGTTAATATGAATAACAAAGAAATATATATTAAAGATTGCCCATGAGTAAATAAATTACAAAAATTAACATGAGATGAGACTCGGGGTTACAAATTGCCTGTTGGCCAAGCCTGGGCATTACCTGTCATCCCCGTAACGGGCCAGGGTCAATAGGGTCGAGTCGGTCTTGGGCCAAGGGGTACCCCATCCCAGCCTGGCTCATTGTCATCTTTACTTTGTTTAGTGCTAATCAAAGAGTCTTGTCTAAAAGAAAATTAAGGATAAAAGAAAATATTGATTAAAATCAAGAAAAAACAAACAAGTACAACAAAACATACACAAGTGATTTTAAGTGGTTCACTGAAAATGGTTATATCTACGAGGCATATGATTACACTAAATAAAGAGAACAACGAAGATATAGTGGTCTTAGCTTCTCACCTACTAGGTTTTAATCACTCAACCTTACAGTCTCTCTTGTGCTTAGGGTTCTTGTTTACTCATAAAATTCAGAAGCTTGTTCAACGCTTGGTGTGTTCTCCCTCAAGCTAGCTAACTTACTAGAGCTAAATCTCAGCCTTTAGCTTTCTCATTTATGTTTGATATGACGCTTTTGAGTAGAGTTTATGAAAGAAAAACTTATTAAAGTAGAGCTTATATGATTAGAGCTTTTGTGAAATTTATGATTAGAGTTTGCTTACAAAATTGTAAAAAGGTTTTGAATAT
The DNA here is from genome assembly GCA_026225825.1 of Pistacia integerrima. NCBI lineage: Eukaryota > Viridiplantae > Streptophyta > Magnoliopsida > Sapindales > Anacardiaceae > Pistacia > Pistacia integerrima. The sequence goes on from CM047747.1 coordinate 26,003,853, forward strand.
TAATTAACCAAAAAGGGGTTTCAATATACAAGAATAGATCGAATCAAATTTATAAAATTCTATAAGAATATTTTTTGAATTTCAATACTCTAAATAAGCTAAAAAGGAGCTTATGAGAGAAGCTAAAAATTTAAACTTCTTCCATAAGCCATAAAATAGCTTATTACAAATCTTATATACACTTTTAAAATGCAATCAAGCAACTTTAAAAGAATTTCAAAAGTGCTTGTAGCTTTAAATAAATTTTTTCGGCAGTAGAGAAGCTGAAGCTTATTAAAAATGTTGAAATTTAAAAAATATCCCTATTCAATTTTATAAAATTCTATTCTTTTATGTTAAAATATTTTTTGGTAAATTAATATTAGAAAGTTCTTTTCCATTTTCCTTAGCCAAACAACTAGTAATTTTTTTCACAAAAGTTCAACTCTAGTAAGCTCTTCTTCCATAAGCTCTACTTAAAGAAGCCTTACCAAATGGACCTTAACCACCCACCTCTCATTTCAAACTTAATCATTACAAGTGAGCCTTGTATAATTAGAATAATACCCAAAACTAAAGGCACAAAATTACAAAATTGCCCATGATGAAAAACTAAAACTCTATGAGCTATACTTCAACAAAAAGACAAGCAACACCCTCAAGACCACTAATTTTATACCTATTTATGAAAGAATCAAGCTCCTCTAACATAAATTCTTGAACATTGATTTAATGTAATCCAATAATTTAAAAGTTGTTAAATTTGAAATTAAATAATATAACAACCTTTAAATTTTGTCTAAATACAAATTTCATCTCATCAATGATCAAGAATTTTTTTATTACAATAGTTTAACCTTATATATGTTTCTCATTCACTTGATATTATGAATAATTATAAGTAAGTGTTTTTATTAATTAAAATTGGAAAGATTATAAAATACAAGTTTATATAAAGACTTCATCCCAAATATGGTGTCTTATAAATTAAATTCAACAAACATCTAATTACCTAAACTTCCTTTCAGTGCTTACCACAAAAATGTCCACCGATGAAGTGAGGATTAACATTGTAGCAGAAATCGAGTTACATGACAAGAACGATGAACCTATTGTACCAGAAATCAAGTTACATGACAAGAAAGATGAACCTATGACATCTCCTCCTCAAGAACAAGGTGGTATGAGTCGATATTACCTCTTAAATTGAATGTGATATTGTTTTAAACTTAAAAAGGATGATTGTTTGAGCATCAATCCTATCACATCATTAAACTTCTTTAATAATCGCTTTGATTGATTAAGTATCACTAAATGTTGTTTATGAAATAGTGAGCGATACAACAATTGCATCAGAGAATAGTTCATCAGATGAAAAATTAGAGAATGGGACATCTCCTCCTCAAGACATGCCTGGTACATTTTAATATTACCTTTTATATTGTCTATAATTTTAATTTATACTTTTAAAGACGCATTGTTTTGAGCATCCTTTAATATTTATGTCTTTAAACTTCTTTTTCAACCATTTTATTTTTAATAAGAAGTTTACTTTTTTTTTGTTGTTATTGTTGTTATTCTACAAACACATCAGGATTATCCGTAAAAATAGGAGAATATATATATATTTTTTGAGATTACAGAAAAAAATTAGAACTTTTGTAACTTAAACTTTCACAACTAATTCAATTTTAAATTTTATCTAAAATTAACTGTTGTTAAGAATTAAAAGGTTTAGCTAAGGTTGCTAATATTAAGAATTAAAGATAATGGTAAAAGATGGAAGAGAAAATACCACCCTTTAGGCTACTAACTTTTGGTAAGACGAAAAGGAGTTTTAGGATCGGTCAAAGAGTAAGTTTAGACTACTAACATTTCTAACAGGATCAAGTTTCATGTAAAAGAAATACTTGGATATTAATCCATGTAATTTAGTAGTTTAGTTGTTGAGTTGGTGTTAAAAATAATGATCTCTACCTTATTTCTCAAATTTATTTGATTGCAATATTGTATTCATGACTACGAATTTGTGTTATGTTCAATTGTTTAACCTTATATATGTATGTTATTCCCTTGATATTAGAAATAAGTATTTCATTAAAAATACTTTAAAGTACGATGTTGAACTCAAATTACATCTAAATGCATAAATTACAAAAATGTCCAATGATCGATGATAAAGTGTGAGTTAACATTGCACTAGAAATTGAGTTACATGAATAAAAGGATGAGCTTTTGAGTTTTGACATCTCCTTACTCTCAAGAACAAAACGGTACTATACGATGTTGAACTCAAATTACATCTAAATGCATAAATTACAAAAATGTCCAATGATCGATGATAAAGTGTGAGTTAACATTGCACTAGAAATTGAGTTACATGAATAAAAGGATGAGCTTTTGAGTTTTGACATCTCCTTACTCTCAAGAACAAAACGGTACTATTCTAAATTACCTTGTAAACTACACGTTATATTATTATTTTATTTTTAATGTTATTTTCACTTTTAAAGATGCAATGTTTGGACAGTAATTTCATGTATTTAAACTGTTTTTAACAATTTCTTTAGATTATCTATAGAAAAAGAAAATTAATTTGTTTATCTAATTTTATATGAACGCATAAAAATTAATTATGACAAAATTTTGACTGATGAAACAGTGAGAGATACAACAGTTACATTGAAAGAAGGGTCATCCAACGAAATAGCTGAGAATGAGACATCTCTTCTTCAAGAAAACGCTGGTACCTTTTGATATCATCTTGTAAATTGCTTATTATTTTATTTCATATTATTAAAGATGAATCATTTTGAGTATCCTTTCATTTTTAAGTCTTAAAAATTTCCTAGCAATCGTTTTGGTATTACCTAAACTAAGAGAAAATTAATTTGTTTATTGTAATATAAGTGCATAAGAAGTGCCCATTAAAATAGGCGATCAACCATGAGACTAAACTAGAGGTGGACAGGGACCGATCCTAAGTAGGCCCAGGCTTGGGCCCGTTTGGGATTGGTCCCAAATGGGACCAGTCACTCATGGGCCTGGTACCGGTCCCAGGCCCATGAGAAAAATTAGGACCCGGACCAGGCCTTAGGCCCGGTAGGGACTGGTCCCATGGGTCTTGGATAATTTTTTTCTCCCCTCAATTTTTTTTTATATTTTAGGGGGAAAACAAAATTTTATAGGGGGTTTTTAGTATTTTTTAGAGGTAAAATTTATAAATTTTATAAATTTTTTAGATTTGGAAGATTTTTTTTTTTTTTATAAATTTTGTAAAATTTTATTTTAGCCCTCGTAATTTATATTTATTTTAAATTAACATGGGGTTTTAGTAATTTGGTAGGGGATTATATTGAAAAAATACAAAAAAAAATTGGGCCTAGGCTGGGACTTGGAGGAGGGCCCAGTGGAGGGCCTGATCCTAGGATTGGGTTTTGAAGATGGGCTTTTGGGCCTAGATTAAACAAATGTAAACATTTTAGAATTTTTTGAAATTTAACTCTTAAGGGTTAATTTCATTTTGAAAAAAGTTTGGTTAAAATTAAAGGTTTAAAGTTTGTGGCACCAACTTAGCATTCTGTGTTGGTACCACAAACTAATTATAAACTGACATGTGTCAAATGCATTAAAATTTTTGTTTTAATATTATCAAAAATTGTAATCCAATTAAAACACTTTATCTACCGTCATTGCCTCAACCGTATCGCTAGCGCCTCCTTTCCCTTTTTTTCTTCCGCCATAGCCCCAACCGTCTCTGCAAGGCTCTTTCCCCTAGTTTTTTCTTCCACCATTGCCTCAACCTTCTCTGCCATAGCCTCCTCTCCTTCCCCCATTTTTTCTTCAGCCATTGCCTCAACCTTCTCAGCCACCGCCTCCTTACCCTATTTTTTTATTAACCCAGTTTTAATTTTTCAGCTCGGCCTCTGCCATCTCCCTCCCCCAATTTTTATTAACCTAGTCTAATTTTTTCAAGGCAACAAACACTCAGTCAACAAACTAACTATCCAAATGAAACAAACACACCATCAATCAATAATATATATATCTGATATGCATTTTCACCTCAAAAACAATCCAACTCAATGATTTCAAATCAACCCACTCAAACATTTTTTATCATTTGTCCATTGCAAGATGGAGAGCATTTGTTACCGTTTCAGTTCGGTAAAAACCGGTCTTGATTTACCTTAGGCACTACAAGTTCATCGGTTTCTTGCCGCAATAAACACTGAAAAAGCATTTGTCGAAGTCTTAGTTTATTTCAGTTTGGCCATGTACTATACTGCATTATCATCCTTAGTTTCATTGTTTATTTTTGTCTAGTCCTTAATTTTATTATTTAATTTAAATAAATTTCACACATGTCAGTTTATTATTAGTTTGTGGCACCAACTCAGCATTCTGATTTGTACCAGCGGCTACTGCAGATTTTCTCTATTTTCAGAAACATATATTTTTTTAACCACCCTTTTAATGGTTCTTCAACTGATTTATTATTTATAAAGGTCACCTTTTGTAGTAAAGTGAGTATATTTATGTAAAGTAAGAATTACAGTTTCAAATATTAGCAATGGCATACAGAGTGTCTATTCAATTTATGTACGAATAGCGTGACCTTTTGTATATACAGTTCATATGTTTAATATTACTATATATTTACATCAACACTATATGTTTAAATAAATTAGTTTTTACATATAAAACTTCTTTCTTGTTTCACCTTTACAGATGATACAAGGATCAATGAAGACTGTAAAAAATTTTTATCAAGCTGTACTAACCGATAACTGGTGGAGCGATCCTTTTGATATATTTAGGGAAGATCCACAGAAACTTTCAAAATATTTGACTGTTGGTATATCAGACAACGAGGACACCCCTCTCCACGTTGCAGTTAAGGCAGGCTCCTCTCGTTTTCTCCGTAAACTAGTAGATTTAATGCAAAGAGACGATTTTGCTATTAAAAATCGTAATGGCAATACTGCTTTTTTTATTGCTGCTGAATTGGGAATGGTGGAAGATGCTGAACGGATGTTTAAAAAAAATGAAGAATTACCAAGTATCCGTGGAGACAAGGAAATGCTACCAATTCACATTGCAGCTCAGGGCGGCCATGAAAGGACGGTGGAGTTTCTTCATAAAGTCCAAGGACCCCTGGGAGAAATGGATAGCAACAAATTGTCTGGTAAGCACCAACTTTTTCTAATATTCTAATTGCTTATTTACTTATTTACTTGATCATATTAGTTTTATTATGATGCTTTTTATAAATTATATATATATATATATATATATATATATATATATATATATATAGAGTTTTGATTTAATAATAAAAATCCTCTTGATTATGAAATAATACAAAACCGGCCCATTGCCTATTATGTTAGTTTATAATAGCCATTAGAATACTAATTATGTTGATAATATATGATTAAATATGCATGGTTACATGCAAGAAATTAAGTGTAGGAGATTTGATCACAAAGTTGATATGCAGGAATTAAAATTGTTAGAGACAAGAATTCAAAGATGTTATATCTAGACCCAAAAAAATTATCTAGATTAGGTATTCAAGCGATTTAATATGATAAATTGCAAACCATTGAGGCAACAATTCATCACTAAAGATTTGTCCTGAAGATGAGAATGAAATAAAAGAAATGGACAAAGTTCTTTATACACATGCAGTTGGAAGTCAGATGTATGTAATGACCAGTACAAGGCCAAATATATGTATGTAATGACCAGTACAAGACCAAATATATGTCATGCAGTAGGAGTGGTTGGAGTTAGTATATATCAATCAAATCCTGGAATAATTCATTGGCAAGTTGTGAAAAGGATTATGAGATATCCGAAGGGCACTAAAGGTATCAAACTGTGTTTCGGTTTAAATAATCTAGAACTTATTGATTATTGTAATGCAGATTTTGCAGGTGACATAGATGATAGAAAGTCCACAAGTGGTAATACATATATTTTTTTTTGGTGGAACAACTATTTATTAAGTAGGAAACAAGCTTGTGTTGCAAAGCCAACCATAAAAGCAGGATATATATCTTGTAGCACAATTGTAAGTACTACAGTATGGGCTAAAAAATTTAATGCTAGCCTACTATTGGGTATATTTGATAACATGTTTATGTGTTTTGTCGGGTCTTTCATCTGTTTGGTAAAAAGTGGAGCTAATAGTTCCTAAGGTAAACACATTGACACAACTTATGCCTATATTCAAGATATAATGGAAGGGAGAAATCAAAGTCTACTATATACACTGGTGAGATGGTGGCTGATCTTATGACCAAGGGATTATCATTCACATAATATTTTTCACTACAATAGTTTCCACTACAATAGTTTAACCTTATAAATACATTCACATAATATTTTTATTTAGTATATCATTAACACTAAGGCTATATGTTTGAATGAGGATTGGATAGGAATATGAATGGAAAGAGTGTAGGATGAGAATGTATAGTGACAAACCCACTTAGTCATGAGTGGGGGTTAGTGATCCCACTAAAAAACAATACATTAATTTGGTTTGATTTTTTACTTTGGACCATACTGTATTTGTATTCGTGTTTTTAAATTTGATCAAATTCATTTACTTTTCTTATAGTTTATATTATTTTATTATAGACTTGCCGTTCTAAAGTTAATTCTTGGATCCATCCTGAGAATATATGAAAGATTAGAATAGGATTATATTGTTTTTTGTAATAAAGAATGTTAATGGAATGAAATAAAATAGTTTAAATATGTATGTATGTACGTATGTTATTAGATCATGAAATCCATTAAAAGTTAATTAGATAAAAAGAAGAACCCCTATTAGAAAGTATTTTATAAACACAAAAATTAAGAATAAAATTAAATATTTAATTGTTGTTTTTACTTAAAAAATAAATAAATTTGGAGAAATTATAATAATTTAATTTATTACATTTTAGGATAGTTTTTATTTATTTATTTCATATATTTCATAAACCACTCTTACAATATTAATTAGTTTAAGAATTTTTTACTTTATTAATCACTCTTCTAAACGCTAATTAGTACAATTTGAACATGGTTCATCAACTAATTTATATTTTATAAAGGTTATATTCGGTAAAAGTAAGCAAATAAAGTAAAACTAAAAATTACAAATTTTACCAATGGGCTTATTGAATAAATGGACCTAGAGAGTATAAATTTTATTAAAGTACAAGTGGCCTCTCTGGTTCTATAAATTAATTTTGTATGAATATATGGTTCGTGGTTAACTTGTGTACTCATGATGTGTTAACATTATATTAAAATAGTGATGCACATATTTATAGCATTATTGATAGTTTCTACTGTTCAATATATTATTCTATCAATTTATATAAAAACCACTTTCAATGAATCAATTTTTATTTGTAAAACTTGTTCTTGTCTTGTTTACAGATTGCTTGAGGATAGGTGAAAACATAAAAAAACTGTATAGAGCTGCATTGAGGAATGACCTGAAAACTATTAGAGATGTTTTTACGAAAGATCCAAAGAATATTCCACTATATTTAACTACTAAGATTTCAGACAACCATGATATTGCTCTCCACGTTGCAGCTACGGCAGAGTCTGCTGTGTTTGTTCGAGAACTGGTAAATAAGATGGAAAAAAAAGATTTGGCTATTCAAAATTGTGATGGATGTACTGCTTTTTTTCTTGCTGCTGCATCTGGAAGGGTGGAACCTGTCAAGCTGATGTTTGGGAAGAATACAGAGTTACCAAGTATCCGTGGACATGACGAGATGTTACCAATTCACATAGCAGCTCAGGGCGACTATAAAGAGATGGTGACGTACCTTTATGGAGTCACTAAAGATAAATTAACAGAAGATGATCTCATCGAATTGCTTTCTGATCTGATCGCTAGAGTTGATTTGTTTGGTAAGCATGTCCTGATATCTGGGTTCACTTGATAATCTTTACTTTTGATTGAACTAATTTAACTACGTAGGTTTTAATTGAAATTATATATGTCATTCACATATATGATTAATTAAACTAAATTAATAATAAAAATAAAAAGAAATTTAATAAAAATATATAAATATTTTCTTCACTAGAATATAAAATTAACAAATAAAATATCAAGGATTATGTCAATTTCTCAAACCTAATAACTACTCAAAACCTTTGAATGGAGTACATTCCAAAAGATCCAATGCATCACTTATTTAAGGTATTCTAATCCTAAAACAGTTCTTGGAGGAACCAAAGTCCTCAACGATATCTATATATAAACCCAAGATATTACTTTCCATAACCAATATTACTATTAATACCAAATTGTTCAAAAATTATTAATAAGAAAAATCGTTACCTGTTAATTAAATAAAATAATTTTGTTTTGTGGTTGGTGGTTGAACAATTAATAAAAATTATTAATTGTTCAACATTTTAACTTTTCCTTGTATGTATTACTCATGATATTTGGTGGTTGTTTCCTAGATGTTGCATTGAATTTGCTTGATGAATACCCTAGTTTAGCCACCAAGAGTTTGATGGAGAGGACAGCGTTGCATGTCTTGGCTGGAGCACCCATGATGTCTCGTGACTCTGCAAATCAAATTCAGCAAGGAATTTTGAAGAGATGCTTCAACCTATGTTAGTCTCTCTTTTCTTTAACACCTTTAAGTATATGCCTTGATTATATATATATATGAAATCATTTTGTTAAATGTCTTTTTGCAGTTGTTTTAGACAATTGTGTTTTAAAATTAGTTTATGAAACTAGTGACTAATATGATATTATCCCTTTTCTTTTCTGTTAATTTTGTGTTATACGATGCTTATTTGTCGATTAAAATCAGTAGGATAATCTGAAAAGTTCGTCTTTTATAATATTATTACCTTCAGCATGCCTAGATTAATTTCAACACTTTTAGCACAACTTGATACTGATAAAAAATTTAGCACTTAAACCAGTTAGGTTCAATTTTATCCTTCTGAAATTTAAATCAAGTGCCTAATTAATCATATATATATAATTACGCTTAGAAACCTTCTTCCTGCATGCATAAATCAAATGGCTACTACTGATGCTTAGCAGTTAATTCCAGTCCTCAACTTGTTAGTGACCTGCAATATGATAGGTATTTGTGCAATCAAATTATTGTTTTAGTTTTAAAGATTGGTCATATTTTATGTGAGTTAACTAAAACATTTCCTTAAAAGCTATATTATAATCAGGGATACAGCCACTAGGAGCCCGCACTGAACTTGGAAAATTTCTAATTATACCCTTATACTCTATATTTTAACATTAACACTCCTTTGTTTTATTTAATACCTAAATCCAAGCATTATCACCATTTTTATTATATTTTGTTCATCTAAAATATCAAATATATTTTAGTTTGGCATAAAATAAGAAACAAAATTATTTTATATGTGAAGATTTATTAAATAAACTTAATGAATTTAAAAGTCAAGTTTTTTTTTTTTTTTTTGGTAACCGGGTGTTGGGGCCATCTTGCGCGGTCCTCAACTAATTCTCAGAGTCCAATGAACATCCTACAAGCCCAAAAGGCTAGATAAGTCATGATGTTATTATGGTAGGTGACCTTGAGGTTTGAACCTAAAACTCAAAAAATGGAGTAAACCTCTTTGACCATCAGATCAACCCATTGGCCAAAAGAAATCAAGTTTTCAGGGATGATAATATTTGATATTTCTTAGCTCGTCCTCACTGAGACAAAATTCTGGCTATGTTGATAATATTGGATTATTAATACATGTATAATGACTTGCATGCACATAATATGATAAAATTTATTTATTTATTTAGATATGTTTTTTTTTTCATACAACAATATTATATTAAATTTTCTCTTTGTTAACCTTCAAACTCAAAAAATAATTCATAATTCTTATATGATAACCTGTATTGCCTGTATTAAACTTGCAGTTTCCGGCAGCAAGAAGTTGCCCCATGAAAAGCTACCCTCGAAGGCACTTAAACTAGCCAAACTCCTTCTAGACAAAGTAGATTGTCGTGACAACAAGATTGATGACGTAATATGGGTTGCTGTGGAAGAAGAAAACATCGAATTTTTAAGTTTACTTATTTGTGATTATCCCGAGTTGATACGCAAAATTGGCATATATCGTATTCCCGGCAATGCTGTTTTGAAACGTCAGAAGGATATATTCAAACTGCTCATAAACAATATTGGTCCATCATTTACCAAAAAGGTTCTTCAGTACAAAGATCCCAACGGTAATAATATCTTGCATTTGGCGGGAATGTCAGCATCATCAGATCAGCTCGATACTATTTCAGGAGTAGCTCTACAGCTGCAGCATGAGTTGTTGTGGTTTAAGGTAAACTTTTACACTTTTTTTTGTTTGGAAGCTTCTTTTTTTTTTTTTTTTCCCCTTAATTTATAAGATGTTTGATAACATGAAATACAGGAAGTGAGTACCGTTGTGAATCCATCGGATACTCAAGCTAAAAATAGATATGGAAAAACTCCAAAAGCTTTATTTGATGAGACGCACTGAGATTTAAAAGAAAAGGGGGAGAAATGGATGAAGGACACTGCAAATTCATGTATGATTGTGGCAACACTTATTGCCACTGTGGTTTTTGCTGCAGCTTTCACACTACCTGGCGGCACCAAAGAAGATTCGGGGACACCTCATTTTTTTCGAGAAGTTTCCTTCACAATTTTTGTCATATCAGATGGAATATCTCTGGTATTATCGGTTTGCTCCATTCTGACCTTCTTATCTATTCTCACTTCCCGATATGCTGAAAAAGATTTTCTTTTGGTGTTGCCTACAAAGTTGATGGTTGGACTCTCAACACTTTTGTTATCAATAGCAGCAATGATGGTGGTTTTTTGTGCAACTATTTTCATTGTCTTTAAAGATGGAAAAATTTGGGTTCCTATTCTTCTTAGTGTGATTGCTTCTGTACCTGTCATCGTGTTCGTCAAGCAACAATGGCCACTCCTGATTGATGTAGCGAGTTTAACCTATAACATAAGCTCTCGTTTCGATAACGAAGGGAAGGCAAGGAAGCGTAATATGTTGTGTAACAAGGATGATAATGGCGGATGCTGGAGCCATCTTAAGGAAAGATGCGGGTACTATAAGAGTAAATGCCACAAATTGTCTTAGGTGAATTATTTTCAGAATTTTTCTTGGGCAAAACTGTTGGAAATGTATGGGT
>CM047747.1:26015152-26096630 GCA_026225825.1 Pistacia integerrima
CAAGGGGTGAGAAACTTTTGGTAAAGTCGATACCCATGCCCTTTGTGTAGCCTGTGCACCTTGGCCGCCAACTTGGCCTTATATCTTGGTGGGTCAGCCTTGTTAAGGCCCTCCTTTAGTTATACAACCATTTGCATTCCACTAGCTTTTTGTCTTTGGGTTTTGAAACCAAAGTCCAAGTTTTGTTCTACCTTAGGGAGTACATCTCCTCATTCATGGCAGTGAGCCATTTCTTGTTGTCCTTTGAGTTTGTGGCATCCTTATAAGAATCAGGTTCAATCCTTTGAATCTCTACACCAGTAAGCAAAGTTGTGTAGATGAGATCTGCATAGCTTAACCTTGCAAGGGATCTTATTTCCCTCCTTGCTCTGTCTCTAGCTAGTTGGTATTATGCCAAGTCTTCTTGTTGGGCATCTCCAATGTTATCCTCATTCTCACCTTCACCATCATGTTCAATGTCAGTGGGTGGGTGTTCAGGTTCAGGTTCAGGTTCTTGTCCATCAGTAATTGATTGGTTGACTCCACCTCAAACTGAGTGCTCTTGGTTTGATGTGAGTTTTCCACTTCGTGGCTTGAGGTACCTGTATTAGTGTTAATAACCTTACAAGGAAACACACGCTCATTAAAGACCATATCCCTACTGATTATGACCTTGATCCTTGGAGCATCTCTCTCCCACAGCTTATATCCTTTGGTCCCATCTTGGTACCCTAGAAACACACATCTAAGGGACCTTGGTTCCAATTTCCCATCTGTGGTGTGTTCATAAGCTGCACATCCGAACACTCTTAGGTGGTTAAGGGATGGTTTTCTTCCTGACCATCTTTCTTCAAGGCATTTAAAACCTATTGCACTAATAGGTGACCTATTTATTAAATAGGCAGTAGTGGTTAGAGCCTCCCCCGAAAAAGACTTGAGCACTGGGCCTTGTGAATAAAAGACACCTGACCTTCTCTAATAAGGTCCTATTCATCCTCTCAGCAACTCCATTTTGCTGGGGAGTTCCTCTAACGGTCCTATGTCTTAAAATTCCTTGGTCTCTACAATATGTATCAAACTCAATGTTACAGAACTCCAAACCATTATCTGTTTTTAGGGCTTTTACCTTTTTTCCCACTTGGTTTTCTACCAAGGTTTTCCAGCCCTTGAACTTACTTAGGGCCTCATCTTTTGATCTAAGAAGATATATGTACACCTTTCTACTGTAATCATCAACTATTGCTAGGAAGTAACTATTTCCCCCATGTGATTTGACTATCTCTGGACCCCACAGATCAACATGTAAATATTCTAAACAGTTTACAGCCAGGTGAGTTCCTTTTGGGAAACTCAACCTGTGTTGTTTACCCATGACACATGTTTCAAAGAAACTAAGGTCTGACACATTATCATTTCTAAAATACCCCTGATGTTTAAGAGAATTCATACTAATTTGGCTTATATGGCCCATCCTTAGGTGCTACTTTCTACAGTAGAGATGTTAGTAGATATAAAAGCAGAATTAACAGCCATTTGATATTACTGACCACAGAATATACAAGCCATGCCTCTTGACTCCCTCAAGCAAAATTTGACCATTCTTGTAAACAAAAATGCAACCATTTTTAGCCCTATAGCTATAACCAACTTCATCTAGCGTGCCCAATGAAATCAGGTTAAGCTTAAGCTCAGGTATATACCTTACTTTTGTTAACATTATAATCTCACCACTACTAATTCTAATGGTGTGTTTCCTACACCTTGGACCCTATAGGAGTGATTATTACCCATAAAGACAGTTTTAGGTTCATCATTTATCAAGTTTTGAAACCAGCTTTTATTAGGACTCATATGGAATGAACACCTTGAGTCTAACACCCATTCATTTGCAATTTTAGAACTAGATATAGTGAGTGCTTCAATAATCTCAATTCTATTACTAGAGGATGCTATGTTACTCTCAGTACTAGGCTATTTTTGCTTTTTAATCCAATCATAACAGTTCTTTTTAATGTGTCCATGCTTATTACAGTGAAAACATTTTCTTGTCTCTGATTTAGGTTTATTGTTATAGGCCTTCCCTTTCTTCTTATTCCTTAAACCTACATTTTGTTGGGTATTTTTTCCACTCTCAGTGCCCAGCATCTGGTCTATCATTCATAAAGAGATTATTCCCATTTCTTTTTTCAATTTTCAACTCGAGTTCTCCAGATTTCAACCAAGCTATTATCAAATCAACACTGGGAACAGTTCCAGTGTACTGCAATGCATTCTTTACGACCAATCATTCATCAAGTAATGAATTTAATAAAATCATTGCAAGACTCGAATCCCCTAATTCTTGATCAGTTCCTTTTAGTACAAGTGTAATTTTTAGGAATTCATCTAAGTTTTCTTCTAATGACTTATAAACATCCATTTTGTAAGAAAAGAAAATGTACCTTTCAAAAAAAGCTAAATTAGAAGCAGACTGTAATGCATATAAAGTTTCGAGTTCACCCCAAAGTTCGATCGGTGTGTCCAGACCATCCACCTTTTGCAGAACGTTGTCAGATAAGTTCATGATGATCAGGTTGTATGCTTCTTTGTCTATCTCTGCTTTCTTTTTCACCTTTTCTTTAGACCACTTGGTTGCATCCTTCTCCAATGCTATTCCCACCTTATTGTGAGATAGAAGAGCCTTCATCTTCATCTTCCAAGTATTGAAATCTATCTTCCCATCATACTAGGATATCTCTACACGTGTGGTAATGCTCATCGTTTTGTTCAGCAGCAAACCCTAAAGATTCACTATCTTCATCTTGAATGACTTTCTTTGATTTGACCTTTTAAGACCGAAATCGACCTTTGGTGTTCAAGAATTTAACCAAAGACTCAAGATTCAGGACCTTAGAGGTCAAGAACTTCCCTAAATCAAAAACCCTCAAATTTGACAAAAAGCCCCTAATTGTAACCTTTCTACCAATTTTGGATCGATTTCAAGAAAAATCTAAACCCTAGAGTACTAGCTCTGATACCACTGTTGTAAACTAAGCCTAATTGCTCAAATCTAAACACCAAATAATCAAACACAAACCAATAGTAAAGAATCAAGAATCAACACCACAATATACCGTGGTTCACTTGTTCAATATTGAACAAGCTATGTCCACGTTGAGCTCCAGAATATGGAGACTTGCTGCACTATGATTAAAGCCTCAATGTTATAGATTACAATCAAACCACACTCCCTGCAATCAACACAATCACTAACTCACCTTTCCCCTTTTCACATTGCAAACCTGTACAATCACTAGAGAACTCACTACCTTTGAAGGAACTCACAACCCTTAACAAGACTTTAGATAGATTCACCCAATAAGAACATATCAAGTGACAAACCCTAACAACTAGGTTACAATCGCGTTTTACAGAGAGAAGAAAAACTGAGACTATCACAAAATGACAAATCAGAGGCTATTTTATACCGTTGACTACTGAATGAACTAGAGCCATCAGATCTTGCTCTCATCGACAGGCTGAGATTAAGTTGAGTTTACAGAACAAAATGGCAGTGTTTTACTTAGCCTTAAACAATGTCGCAGACTTCACCATGTAACATATTTGTTTGTTTATTGGACATAAAATTATTTAATAAACTAATTAATTTCGCAATATATTTGGCTTTGAGTAATATAGGCTACATGTAATGGATTAGAGAGAAGATTCCCAACACTTCTATAGCTCTAAATCAGTAATTTGAATTGGTTTTGTATCTCTTCTGTTTTCTTTTTTTTTTTTTTTTGGTTCTCTAAGTCCATTTGTTGTGTCTAGTTGTAAATTTGTAAAGCTTAAGATTAAATATAACATTTAGGGTGCTATTAACTGATTGATAGAATAGAACAACAAAGGACTTTGAAAACCCAAATTTCTGTCTCAGAAAGAATTAGATCAATGTTGCCAATACCATATATATCACCATTTGCATCTTCAACTCAGACCTTAAAACTCTATAAAAGCAACTCAAGATTTTTGCAGTTTGAATTTGATCAAAAGATTCTAGAGAGAACACTGGCCCATGCCTAAATTACCTCTGCCTTTGAATGCTAGACATATAAGATTAGTATCTAACTTTTTTATTTTTTTTATTTTTGGTGACCGGAGCTGTTCGATTATCTTGTATGCACCTTAACTAATGCTTTGGGGTCTTGAAGTTGATAGTCGGGTAAATCCTCTCAATGGTCACCTCTATTAGCGACCTAGATAGATCAAACTCAAGACCTCTTGAGTAATACACCCAAGAGTCCTAGTTGACCGCTGAGCCACCCAGTGATGGTTATTAGTATCTAACTTTGCATTCTAATTGATATGTCAACATCGTATTAATTATAGGATAATAAGTCTTTTATCATATCAACCTAGTAACTAGGGGGTGGTTTTTCGAGCTCCAATCTTTAATTTTTTTTAAAAATCATATTTAAATTTATTACATATTTTTAAGATGGTTTTGAATTTTCTTTCTGAAAAAAAAATTCATATTCTGAACAAATAATTTTGGGCCTGTTTGGTAGATTATTTGAAAAATTTTATTTTGAAAAACTGTTTTAAGTTGAGTTGGATTAAATTGAATAGGATCAGATTATGAAAATTTGTGGTAAAATATCTGAAAATTATATTAGAGTTGGATAAAATGCTAAATAGTTGTTTGATTTATTTTTTTTAAAATGTTTTTAAAATAGAATAGTTGTTTGGTACATTTTCTAAAAATATTTATTATTTGATTCTATGACTTTTTTTTTTCAATTTAAATAATATTAAATAGTTGTTTGGTAATTTTTTATCACTAAATTAAAAAAAAAAATTTCTTTATAATAATTTCATTAAATAAATTTGCTAAATTACTTTAAAAATACAACTCATACATAATTATAACTGACAAAAAAAATTGATTTTCTTTTTTTTTTTTTCCTCAAAAGAACACCCTGCTACTAATTAAGAAAAATTCAACCAGTTCTCCTTAAGCTTCAAATATGGCTTACAACATAGGATGCTTTAAGAGCTTACAGCCCTGCAAAATGCAGGCAAGCCCCATATGTGTTTTTACCCTCTTTTGCCAACTTCTAGCCAACCAACTTGCCATGAACAACCTCCATAGGACCTACCTTGGCTTCCTCGGTCCTTTGGAAGCCAAAAACACCCACTCCTCCGATGCCCTCCAAGTGCTCAACAAAATGCACCAACCACCCGGACTTCTCCGATTAGACCAACACCAAGCTCTTATCCCCAGATTGGCAGCCTGTTGCTTGTTTTGGTTTCTTTTTGGCATGGTACTCCTATGCTTTGATATTCAATTTCTATCTATTCTATAATTTTCTAAGAGCATAAATATTCAGGAATATGGCCTTGAGGTTGTTATGGATGTTGTATCGTACTTTCTTGCACGGGTTATGATAAGGTCTATGTAATAGCCGCTTTCCACTCAAATCCTCATAAAACATGTACATAATAAAATACATATAAAATAACATAAAAAGGTTGTGCCCAAATTTTTCTTTTATTAAATATATACATTCTTTAAATACAAAAGGTTGTATCATGTACAAAACATCAAAACAGGGTGGACAGTGTAGCCATTTCCCTTCGCTTGCCGACGCCCATCCGACCCTGTCCTCACCTAGACCCTACAAAACATGAAAAACAACGGGGTGAGCACAACTAATGCTCAGTAAGTAAATCCTCTACACATCTATCCCCGTAACTATCTCTCTCTAATTTTTTCCTTACAATTCTCATTTACTCTCTCTTTATACTTCTTACTACTCTCTCTTTCTCATAACTCTTTTTACTAACTCTCTTTAGTAGTCACGGCCTCATCTTACCGGAGGCATGGCCGGGACTCGCTCCCACTCTACGTGACTTCTGTTCATTTTAGCCGATCGGACTCGGTTATGCATGGATTCGGAACCCTTGGCCATGTGAGTGTATAATCTCTCTCTCGGGTACTCAGGTATAGCCCTCATCCGCATGCACTCTCACGGGCTACACCACTTTTCTCTCTCATACTCATGCCGCTCTCTCAATGCGGCGTACATGCGGGAAACTCTACCCATTACTCACGGGTTCCCCATCGCATAACCTACTCTATTCTCTTTTCTCTTCGTTCTCTAGTGCTCATACTCTCTTTCTCTCTCTTTACTCTTAAAGTAGCTTATACTTAAATTCTATACTATGTCTCAAGCTACTTCTTAAGTGCATAAGAAAATGTGTAAGGACAACTCATGCTCACTAATGCACTTATGAAATGTTGAATGCAACATTGCATCAAAACAGTCATTCTGCACAGGTTGCACTAAAAAGGGCATAACTGGTGTTATACATATCAGATTGCTACGGTTTTGGTCTAGTTTTAAAGCTCAAACACAGAGCTGCAACTTTTATGTTTTGGTCTCAGCCCAGTTAAATCCATAAAATGCCCAAAATTAACTTAGAAAGTCACGGCTGTGACAGGGCAGATCTCACCTAGGCATTTCCTCAAACAACTCATGTGCATACCCAAGCTCTACTTATCTATAACTCTACTCTTCTCTTTAATCATCCAAAATGGGAGGAAAACTCCCTCATACAGTCATAGTTCCTGCCAAGGAAAACACTCCCAAAAATATTCATACACAACTCCTCCAACTTCAACTCAATTTCACTCTCTCATCACATATTAAAAACTCTTCTCATAATTTAATCATACCCAACAACAAGGACTAAGCACACATCTCATCTCAATTTTCAGTAGATATAACATATACATACATAGTGAAAATAAATCTCTACTCAAAGCTTATTCAAAACTCAACTTGGTTGGATTTACTTACCTTGTGAGAGAATAGTTTCTCTAACACTTTTCCTTTCCTTTGGTAGCTTGATTTCTCTCTACAACTTTAAACAACAACAACATCAACACATAAGACTTTAACCAAAACATACTAAAACTCTCATCTAAAGCAAGAATCATTACCTAAGGATGCTTTAGATTAAAAATCTACTCAAAAAGTCCTTGGAAATCTTGGAAGATTGGATGGAGAATTGAGAGAAGTTAGAGAATGGTTATGGCGGTGGAAATGGATGAATAAAAGGTTTCTCTACACTTTAACTCTTTTTAACTCATATTATAACCATCATTTCCCATTTTGCTCTTGCTCTTCCCTGGAAATTCCATCCATATCCTTTGATTCTTTGCAAAAACACCCTTATTACCAACACATTCTCTACTAAATTTCCTTACATTTTACTCCCCACTTTTTCTATTAATTAGGGGTAGAATGGTCATTGTGCCCCAAAGGAAGAATTCTCTAGAAAACTCAAGAAACTTTTTATTAGGCTCGTCGCCACGGCGAAGAACTTTCCATCGCCCCGACGAAACAGGGCAGAACCTACCCGTGGGTGCAGCATCTCATCGCCGCGGCGAAGATTCTCCTTCGCCCCGGCGAAGATTAGATTTCCAAAATTCACCAAATCTCAACCAAACGCAAGGAAAATTCTTGACCAATACAACATACAAACTCAATTGAAACTGAATCAATGAACTTTTAAGTATTACAGCAAATCTTAAATACGTACCTTAAGCGGGGCGTTACAGTCTAGTTGGCAAGTCTTTTCCAAAATTAAGGACATTATAGGTGGCCACAGGAAAGGTATGAATTGGTTTAGACATAGGTGTTTCTGTCATTTTATGGATTTAAGAGAAAATTGGAATAGGGGCTTTTGGGGGCAAGCTGCACATTATTTATTGATACACTTAGTTAGATGCAAAAAGAGAAATGAAATGTGGTTTGTGGTAGATGGAAAGCCGTTGCGTTTTGGGATGAAGGAATTTTGTTTGATGATAAGCCTTAATTGTGGGCCATTTCTAGAACCAGAAATGGAAGAGAGGGTAAAGAAGAGCAAGGCAGCCGAAAATTTTCTTAGAAAGGTTTTGGGGGACATCAGTCTCTTTGGCGTGTGATTTAGAGGAGTGGTTAGATGGATAAGGCAAAAATAATCCTTCTCAAATACAAGATCACTTAAATGATATGTTTACATTGCTTAAGCGATAAGCATGTAGATAAGCCTTGATTGCTTAAGCGATAAATGATGTCGCTTAAGTGATCTAGTAAATTTCCTTCTTTTCTTCTGAATCTTGTAAATTTCCAAGGATTTGCCTGGGTAATTAAATTTCTATAATGTGGGTTAGCTGTCTGTGCAATCATAACAATCCATATTTGTGAATGAGGCACATCCCTACAAACGTGTCATCATAGTGTGCTATGACATTCCTCCATGTATCATAAGGTTGTTAGTGTCACATATCTTAGTTGTTTTATTGTGATGTTCTGAACATCCCATGTTAACGTTAACGTTAGTAATCTTCTTAAATTGCCTTAATATGTGTTGATGTGATTAGGTTGTCAAGTAATCCTTCTCAAATAGAATATCGCTTAAGTAATAAGCACAAAGATACGCCTTGATTGTTTAAGCGGTAAATGATGTCAATTAAGTTGTCTAGTAAATTTGCTTCTTTTCTCTTGAATCTTGTGATGTGGTGAACGTCTTAGGTTATCCTTAATGTTAGTAATCTTCTTAAATTGCCTTAATATGTGTTGATATAATTAGGTTGTAAATAATCCTTCCCAAATACAAGATCACTTAAGCGATAAGCATATAAACAAGCCTACATTGCTTAAGCGATAAATGACGTCGCTTAGGCAATCCGGTAAATTTGTGTTGTACTTTCTATCAAAATCATCATTCTTAAATACCAGATCACTTGAGCGATGTAAACGTATCACTTAAGTGATAACTATATAGATAAGTCTACATCACTTAAGCGATAAACAACGTCGCTTAAACGATCCAGTAAATTTCCTTCTTTCTCCTGAATCTTGTGATGTTCTAAATGTCCTAGGTTAACGTTAACATTAGTAATCTTTTTAAATTACCTTAATAAATGTTGATGTAATTATGTTGTAAAATAATCCTTCTCAAATACAAGATTGCTTAAGCGATAAGCATATAGGTAAGCCTACATTGTTTAAGTGATAAACAATGTCGCTTAAGCGACCTGGTAAATTTGTGTTGTACGCAGTGTCAAAGCCATCCTTCTCAAATACCAGATCACTTAAGCGATAAGCATATAGATAAGCCTACATCACTTAAGCGATCTAGTAAATTTGATTTGTACTTAGTGTCAAAATCATCCTTCTCAAAAACCAGATCACTTAAGCTATAAGCATATAGATAAGCCTATATCACTTAAGTGTTAAACGATCCAGTAAATTTCCTTCTTTTCTCTAGAATCTTGTGATGTTCTAAACATCTCAAGTTAACGTTAACGTTATTAATCTTTTTAAATTGCCTTAATATGTATTGATGTAATTAGGTTGTAAAATAATCATTCTCAAATATAAGATCACTTAAGCGATAAGCATGTAGGTAAGCCTACATTGCTTAAGCGATAAACAACGTCGCTTAAGCGATCCGGTAAATTTGTGTTGTACTTAGTGTCAAAATCATCCTTCTCAAAAACCAGATCGGCTTAAGCAATGTAAACATATCGCAGCGATAAGCATATAGATAAGCCTACATTGCTTAAGCAATCCAGTAAATTTGTTTTGTACTTAGTGTCAAAATCATCATTCTCAAACACCAGATCGCTTAAGTGATGTAAACATATTGCTTAAGAGATAAGCTTACATTGCTTAAGTGATAAGTTCACATCACGTAAGTGATCTTGTAATTATGTGTTGTACTTGAGTAGTCAAACAATCCCTCTAAAATACAAGATTGCTTAAGTAATGTAAACATATCGCTTAAGCGATAATCATATAGATAAGCCACATTGCTTAAGCAATAAACAACGTCGCTTAACCAATTTGGTACATTTGTATTGTACTTTGTGTCAAAATCATCATTTTCAAATACAAGTTTGCTTAATGATGCATACATATCGCTTAAGAGATAAGATTACATTGCTTAATCAATAAGTTCGCATTGCTTAAGCGATCTTGTAAATATGTGTTGTACTTAGGTTGTCAAATAATCTTTCTTAAATACAAGATCGCTTAAGCGATGTAAACATATCGCTTAAGAGATAAGCTTACATCGCTTAAGCGATAAGTTCACATTGCTTAGGCGATCTTGTAAATATGTGTTGTACTTAGTGTCAAAATCATCCTTCTCAAATACAAGATCGCTTAGGCAATGTAAACATATAAAGCTTAACCGATAAACTTACAAATAAGCTTACATCGCAAGCAATAAGTTCACATTGCTTAAGCAATCTTGTAAATATGTATAATAAAAACACCCATTGTTTTATGATAAAAGTCAAACAAGTTACACAATCACAAGTGTTTCCCTACAAAAATACCCTTACAATAAATAAACCCATAAAATGCAGAGCATTTATTGATTTAAAAGGGCATTTGCATAGTTGCTTAAGCGATACATCAGATCGCTTAAGTGATATATCAGATCTGCAAAATCTTTATTCGAAGCTATTTTTCTTGATTTGCACCGAATCGATTCTGGCAATTGTGTTTCTTGTTACCAAGTTACTTGCAAATTGAGCACTGATTCTTTTTCTGAGGAACCTCACAAGCTGACGGAATACGCTTAACTCTTTTCTCCATTTTTCTGTCTTTGCAAATGGTGAATGAATGATAATGTCAAGCAACTCTTGTAGCAACACCCACTACTTTTCTGGAGGAACCGAATATGTCGTTTGTGAATAACCTAGCATGTAGTAGCTTGTCGTATAGAGAAGGGAGCAAAGTTCCTCGTAAATTCTTGAATCATAATCTGGCTTGCATTGTTGTTTGAGTGTTGCTAATGCATGAGGACATGGTAAACATTGAATGTCAAGGACTTTAATCACAACTGCAAGTTTTACTAACAAGGTTAACTAGGGCATTCACACTATAGTCGCGCACAATGAACTCCTGAGCATTGAGAGGATAGGCAAATAGTGCAATTGAAAGTTCGATACATTCTTGCAATAATTTTAGACAACGGAACTAGCATTGTGGTAAAATTATTTGACTCCATACGATGCTCATGGAACCAGCATGATAATATCCTTTGTATTGCATCAAAAAGGCCAACAATTGGAAACTCCATTTCTGTTAACAATTTTGAATTTATGGACTCTACTATGTTCGTGGTCACGACATTGAACCTTTTTCTAAGAAAATAAACTCTACTTTATCGCTCGAAACCAACTTGATGCTCAAGATACTTAGCAGTCTTATCATCTTTAATTCAGATTTGACGGAAGTGTTCCTTTAAGTCATCAACTCGATAAGCTTTTGCTGCCACATAGTATGTCTGAAGGAGACCACCACACTTAAACTTTTGTTATATGTTCTTGCCAAGGTGCCTCATACAGAATCCGTGATGTGCTAGAGGGTAAATATTGGCAATCCCATTCTTTATAGTGTTATGCCTATCAGATATTATGCACAACTCGTCATTGTTAGACACTATCTTAACTAATTGCTAAAAAAACCAAGTCCACGACTTGTCGTTCTCAAAGTCAATCACACTCCATGCAATGGGATATATGTGATTCTTGCAATTCTGTGTAGTGGCAACCAGCAATGTACCTCCAAAATTTCCCGTCAAAAAGCAATCATCAATAGCCAAGACCTTTCTCATGTTTCGAAAACCTCTTATGGTAGTTTCATAAGCGCAAAAAAATAAATAAATAAATAAATAAAAAATATTTAAACCTTTTATTCTTTTCCCACTTCAAATCTATCTTGTAGCCTTCGTTTGTCAACTCAAGCATATAACAATATACTTCTAGTACTACGTACCCATGCTCTAACGTGTTCCTCACAAAATTTTGTGCATATTGTCTTCCTTTCCAACATTTCTAGTAATTGACATCATATCCCAACTGCGCACATAATGAATGTCCTTAGGAGATGGACCTTTCCCATCAACAAATTTTCACGAATTGTCCAATAACATCAGCGGAGGCTTGTCGATGATGGCCTAAAATATGTCCCAATCCATATGTGTGCTCACGGGTATATATGCTAACAATAAATTTCTCAGATTCCATATACCTTCTACAATAAACCTGCCGCCTGCAGTTTCAGTCACGACATTCAATCGTCACTATTGATGAATTAGAATTTTTAGTGATGAACTCAAAATTACCTTTCACGCCAACAAGTTTTAGCTTCTTGACCACTTCCTCCTTGTCGTAAAATAAATACCCTACGTGCAAGTCTAAACCATCAGTAAACATGTAACGCCCCACTTGAGGTACGTTGTTATTGTTTCCTCTTTCGCCCTTAATCGAGTTGGTTTTTGTTATCGTTTGATTGAGTGTTGTGTTGAATGCTTGCCCTGAAATTGGTTGAAAATAGAAGAAGTTTAGTATTTCAGTCTTCGCCAGGGCGAAGAAGAATCTTCGCCGCGGTGAAGAGGTGTTGGAAGCACGGGGAGGCTGCAGGACGGTTTATTGTGGCGACAGAAGTTTCTTCGCCGCGGCGACAGGCCGATTAAATTGTTTGTTGAGTTTTAGATATTTTCTTCCCTAAGGGCTATTTGACCATTCTACCCCTAATTAGCAGGAAAAGTGGGGAGTTAATTGTAAGGATTTTTCATGGAGAATAGGTTGTTATAGGGGTGAGTTTGTAATGAATCAAAGGATATGGATGGAATTCCCAAAGAAGAATAAGGGCAAAATGGGAATGAGTGTGTTTATATTTCATTAAAAGGAATTAGAATCAAAGAAACCCCTCATTTTCTTCTTCTCAAACGCAACTTCCCATCCTTACTCCTCTCAACTTCTCTTTTCTTTTGATCAAGGATTTTCAAAGGGTTTTTGAAGTGATTTTGGGGTGGAAATTCAACCTAAGGCTTCCTAAGGTAAGGATCTCTACTTAAGTTGTGTGATTTGGGAGTTTTAACCTATATTGAAGTTTGAGGGTTTTCATTCTTTTGGAAGAGTTGGTGAAGTCTCTCCATAACAAAGTAAGTAAAACCCAACCCAAGTTGAGATTTATGAAGTTTCTTGATTAGGGTTTTAATAGACATGATGTATGTATGTGATATGCATGTAATATGTCATGTATGAAGGATTAAATAGAGATTTCTATGCCTTGTGATTGTTTATTCATTGCAAATATGAGAAATGGGTTGTTGGATTGGCAAGGTAGTTGAGATGGATTTGAAGGGGTGTTATGGAACCCTTCTTGGAAGTGTTTTGTTTGACAGGTTATTATGGCTTTGTGAAGGGGTTTTCCCCATTTTGGATGGTTAGGAAAAGTTTTAGAATCATTGCTATAATAGAGTTTTATAGTGCACATGAGATGTTTGATGAAATGCCTAATAGAGGTTTGAGTATGAGTAATGAACCTTAATTCTTGCAATATTGCATGTTGGCATTTCATAAGTGCATTGGTAGTGATGAACCATCCATAGGCACTAATTGTGCATTGAAAAGTGACCTAAGAAAGTGTAGGAAAATTGTGTATGCAATTACCCTATGAGTAGAGAGCTTAGTGGGTAAAATCACTCTAAGGGTAAAGAGCATTGAAAAATGCTACAATAGAATGAATTAGAAGAGTAGTATAGTTGGGATGATGCTTTGTGATCATCACCCGACCGTTATGGGAATCGGATTGATGCTTTGTGATCATCATCCGAATAGCCTTTAGAGAGATGGGTCGATGCTTTGTGATCGTCACCCAATGAGTAATAAGCAGGGGTAGATGCTTTGTGATCACTATCCGATTAGTTATTAGATAAGTGGGTTGATGCTTTGTGATCATCATCCAACGGTTAGTAGAAGCGGGTTGATGCTTTGTGACCATCACCCGATAGTGACTAGAGATGGGTAAATGCTTGGTGATCGTTACCCAAAATTCATGAGAACGGGTAGGTGCTAGGTGATCTCACCCGATAGCCATAGAGTGTGTGATCCTCACTCGGTAGTCACTTAAGAACGGGTTGTCTTGTGTGAATTCCACCCGATAGCCATAGATAGTGAGATGGTGCTATGTGAACGCCATCCAGTGTACCTCCCGGTAAGATGAGGCCATGATGTTATTAGAAAGCAGGAAATAGAATCGAAATAGTATAAGGAAAGAATTAAAAGTTATTCATACGGGGACAGAGAGGATAGAGTTTTACTTCTTGAGCATTATTTTGTGCTCACCCGTTATTTTCCTTTGTGGATGCGGGTTCTAGGTGATGATGCGGTCGGAGGGCGTCGGCAGCGATGAGGAATAACTACACTGTTTCCCCTGTTTTGTCTTTTAAAATACATTTTGTAAACAGTACTCTTTATGTATAAAAGGCACATGAATTGTAATGAAAAGAAAACTTTGGGCCCAATTTTCTATTGTTATTATGCATGCATTGTACAGTTTTTAGTAGATGTTACATTTTTGGTATCAGAGCAAAGATTTTGGGATTGAACAGTGTACTATTCTCATCGCCACGACGTCTTATAACCGACTGCGTGAGTTAATTCTTTCCTTATAGTACTTGTTTCTTGAGTTCATTAGTGTGATGATTTTGTAGATGAGGCGTAGTTATCGAAATCGCGGTAAGGGTATGGTGAATGAAGGAGAACCTTCTAACCCACCAGAGTCTAAGCCCCCTCCCTTGGATGAAGCTAGAATCCGGGGAATTATTCAGCAAGTTATGGCTGAAACTCAGGGGAGAGTGGTACCCCCCGTACAAGTATCGCCAGTTACACATGTCGAAAGAGGACAACCGGTACCTCCCTCGTGCCGAGCAGTGGAAGCCCGGTTTACGGTCTTTCTAGTCGGCATCAACCCTCGGAGTTTAAAGGGTGCTACAGATCCCGGTAATAGCGAAGAGTGGCTTGGGTCGGGTAGAGGCGAGCCACGGAGGTTTATTTCCCATGTCGGGGTAGGGAGAAGATCCGGTATGCGAGTTTCTTGTTTGGGTGATGCCGAATTTGGTGGGAATTAATGGAAGAAACTCATGGCGCGGCGGTGATGACGTGGGGAGAGTTCGGAGGGCAGAGTTTGAGGTGTGAGCAGAGGAGGACCAAGTTCATGAGAAGGTCAGAATTTATCGAGTTCTGACAAGGGGCGAGTATGAAAGAAAAGTACTCGGTAAAGTTCAACGCTCTTTGCAAGGTTTGCACCGGGAATAGTTAGTACTCCGGCCTTGAGAAGGGATAAGTTAGTGCATGGATTGAAGCGGAGATGGCAGGGATATAATGACAAGCTCACAACCCTCCCTCGTAATTATAGTGAGGCTTTGGGGAGGCGGGCAATGAAGGCGGAGATTTTGAGAATAAAATCTTCCTGTGGGATCCTCGACGGGAGGGGACCCGGAAGGAGCTACCCTCTGCTCCTCAGAGGGAGAAGCGTGAGGGTGAAAGAGGTAAAGAAATGAAGAATCAGAAGAAGAAGTTTCAGTATAGACAGAATAGAAAAGAGTGGAAGAATAAGCGACCTCGGACGGAAGGGTTTCCTCCTTTGCCCTAAATGTGGGAAGAATCACCCAGGGAGAATGTCGAGGGGATCGAGAGGTGTGTTATAGGTGCCGACAGCCGGGGCACATGATGAGAGATTGTAAAGCTCCTCTTACCAACGACTCGAGTTCAGGGAGGACGCAAATGCTGCCAGTTTTCTTGTGGCACAGGGGTAGCAGAGGCCTCCATCGGCCGTTATTCGGTAAGTTATTATTTCATGTAGTCCCTTTATATGCTTTAATTGATTCAGGTGCTACTCATTTGTTCATATCTTATGAGATGCTTGAAAGGTTAGGTTTGAAACCTACTAGAGCGACTCAACCCATTAAGATAAGAACTACCCGATGGGGTTAGTGTTGTGACTCGAGATTTTGTTAAGAGAGTCCTTAGTGATCCGGGGTAGAGAGTTAACCGTTGACTTAATAGTTTTTTATATGCCCGATTTTGATATGATTGGGCATGGACTTCCTAAGGGAGATATGGGAGTAGATTGTGTCGGAAAAGAAGGCGAGGTTTAACCTCGATAGTGGAGATAAGTTTAGTTTTGGAGAAGGCCATCAGTTGAGCATGCTGATTAGTAATGTGAAAGCTAGGAAGATGTTGAGAAAGGGGTGTTCGGGGTATATTGCCCATGTAGTGCAGTGGTGATGTTCCACAGTTAGGGGTCGAGAGGGTGCCCGGTAGTTGAGACTTTCTAGATGTGTTTCGGAAGGGAGTTACCTGGGTTTGCCTCGAGGGAGGTAGAATTTAGTATCGAACTAGCACTGGGGATGGAGACTTTTCCAATATCTAAAGCCCCTTATCGAATGGCCCCATCGAGCTCAAGAAAATTAAAGAAGCAACTCCAAGAGCTTTTAGAGAAGGCTTTATCGACCAAGTCATTCCCCTTGGGGAGCTCAATCTGTTTGTGAAAAAGAAGGATGGATCACTAAGGATGTGTATTGATTATAGGGAGTTGAATAAAGTTACGGTGAAGAATAAGTACCATACCCAGGATAGATGACCTTTTTGATCAATTGAAAGGAGCGGCGGTGTTTTCCAAAAATTGATTTAAGGTCCGGGTACCATTAGGTAAGAGTGGCTGAGCAAGATGTGGCTAATACTGCCTTTCGTACAAGATATGGGCATTATGAATTTGTAGTAATGCCTTTTGGCTTAACTAATACCCAATCCCGGTTTTTATGGACACGATGAAAGCGGGGTATTCCATGAGTATTTGGATCGGATTCATTGTTGTCTTCATGACGACATTCGGTTACTCAAAGTCAAGAGAAGAGCATGAGAGACACTTGAGATTAGTATTGCAAGGTGAGAGAAAAGGAGTTGTGTGCTAAATTTTCTAAGTATGAGTTTTGGCTGAACCAAGTGATATTCCTGGGTCATACCGTGTCAAAGGAAGGGATTTGGTAGATCGGAGTAAAGTGCGAGCAAACCTAGAATGGCAAGGCCGAGAAACAGTGAAAAGAAATCGGGAGTTTCTTAGGGCTTAGCGAGGTTACTACGGCGATTTGTAGCGAGGTTCGGGGGATTGGCCAAACCCGTTGTGAGGCTCTTACCAAGCGAGAAAACTCCTTTTGTCACAGTCGGTGAACTTGTGAAAGCTTTCAAGAGTTGAAAAAGATGTTAACATCAGCTCCTGTGCTAGTGTTACCGCAGGAGGGTATAGATTATGATATTTATACAGACGCCTCTTTGCAGGGACTTGGCGCCGTCTTTGTGCGGATTGGGTAGGGTTATAGCTTATGCTTCTCGTCAATTGAAAAGAGTACGAGACCGATACCCTACGCATGACTTAGAATTAGCAGCCGTGGTCTTTGCCTTAAAGATTTGAAGGCATTACCTTTATGGCGTGAAGAGTAATATCTACACCGATCATAAGAGTTTAAAGTACTTCTTCACTCAAAAGGAGTTGAATATGAGGCAAAGGAGATGGTTAGAACTGGTTAAGGATTATGATTGTGAGATCAAGTACCAAGCAGGGGAAAGCCAATGTAGTGCCGATGCCTTGAGTAGAAAAGCCCATGTTTTCCGGAAACACCGGGCGAAAAGAGTTAATAGAGGATTTGTCTAAGGAGCAGATTGAAGTGTTTACGGGAAGAATTGCCAGTCTAGAGGTACAGTCCTCTTTACTAGAGGAGATTAGAGAAAAGCAAATGGTTGATGAGTGGTGTCAGAAAACAGTTCAGCAAGTGTGTGAGGGCAAGTCAGCAGAGTTCTTTGTGAGAGATGGTGTCCTCTATTTTAGAAATCGGTTGTGCATTCCTCCAAATGAGGAGTTGAAACAGAAAATTCTTATGGAGGCTCATGACACACCGTACACCGCTCATCTGGGAGGGTAACCCAAGATGTATCGGGATGTTAAGAAAGGCTGCGGTGGAGTCGGGTATGAAGAAAGACATTGCGAGTTTGTGGCTAAATGTCCCCTAACTTGCCCAGCAATTGGTGAAAGCAGAACATCAACGGCCGTCAGGTGAAAGCAGAACATCAACGGCCGTCAGGGTTGCTTCAACCACTAAGTATTCCAGAGTGGAAATGGGAGAGCATTTCAATGGATTTTATCACGGGTCTCCCCAGAGTACAGAGAGGGTGTAATGCTATATGGGTGATTATGGATAGGTTAACCAAATCAGCCCATTTCCTTCCAATAAAGGAAAGTACCACTACAGATCAATTGGCTCAGATATACCTCAAGGAGATAGTCAGATTGCATGGTGTGCCCAAGACTATAGTGTCGAGATAGAGATTCAGGTTGTTTATATACGGACAAGTTTACAAAGGAGTTTGGGTACCCGTTTAGCATTGATCTTGCCTATCATCCTCGACAGGATGGCCAAACCGAGAGAGCGAATCGGGTGCTCGAGGATATGTTGAGAGCCTTGTTGCATGGATTATAGAGTATCCTGGCATGAGATGTTACCATTAGTGAAATTTGCCTACAACAACAGTTATCAGTCTACAATTAGAATGGCGCCTTACGAGGCTTTGTACGGTAGACGGTGTAGGTCTCCGCTTCATTGGGATGAAGTAGGAGAGAGATGAGTTAGTCTCGCGCTTGGGCGGAGATGACTCAGAAATTGGTAGAAGATGTGAAGTTAGTCCGAAATAGAATGAAACAAGCCCAAGATCGTCAGAAGAGTTATGCTGACTTGAAGAGGAAAGAGGTAGAATTTCAAGTGGGCGATAAAGTGTTTCTGAAAGTTTCTCCTTACAAGCGAGTAATGCGCTTCGGAAACAAAGGAAAGTTAGCACCGAGGTATGTAGGTCCTTTTGAGGTCTTGCAACGAGTAGGAAAAGTGGCCTACAAATTGGCTCTGCCACCTAGTATGGACAGGGTGCATGATGTCTTCCATGTCTCAATGCTACGGAAGTATGTAAGTGATCCCCTCCACATCCCACGGCGTAGAGGGCGTTGAAGTGAGAGAATCTAGTATATGAAGAAACGTCCGGATTCCGATTTTTAGACAGAAGGGTTAAAGAACTTCGGAACAAGAGTGTTCTGCTGGTGAAGGTCCTTTGGAGGAATCACCAAGTAGAAGAGGCCACTTGGGAAGTAGAACAAGACATGCAGAATCGTTTCCCAGAGTTATTTGCCTGAATTTCGGGGACGAAATTCTTTTAAGGGGGGAAGAATTGTAACGCCCCACTTGAGGTACGTTGTTATTGTTTCCTCTTTCGCCCTTAATCGAGTTGGTTTTTGTTATCGTTTGATTGAGTGTTGTGTTGAATGCTTGCCCTGAAATTGGTTGAAAATAGAAGAAGTTTAGTATTTAGGTCTTCGCGGGAGGCGAAGAAGAATCTTCCGCCGCGGTGAAGAGGTGTTGCCTCCACGGGGAGGCTGGCAGGGCCAGAAATTTATTTGTGGCGGCAAGTTTCTT
This sequence comes from Pistacia integerrima, assembly GCA_026225825.1. Taxonomy (NCBI): domain Eukaryota; kingdom Viridiplantae; phylum Streptophyta; class Magnoliopsida; order Sapindales; family Anacardiaceae; genus Pistacia; species Pistacia integerrima. The sequence continues at coordinate 26,034,485 of CM047747.1, forward strand.
CGCGGCCCGGCAGACGATTAAATTGTTTGTTGAGTTTTAGATATTTTCTTCCCTAAGGGCTATTTGACCATTCTACCCCTAATTAGCAGGAAAAGTGGGGAGTTAATTGTAAGGATTTTTCATGGAGAATAGGTTGTTATAGGGGTGAGTTTGTAATGAATCAAAGGATATGGATGGAATTCCCAAAGAAGAATAAGGGCAAAATGGGAATGAGTGTGTTTATATTTCATTAAAAGGAATTAGAATCAAAGAAACCCCTCATTTTCTTCTTCTCAAACGCAACTTCCCATCCTTACTCCTCTCAACTTCTCTTTTCTTTTGATCAAGGATTTTCAAAGGGTTTTTGAAGTGATTTTGGGGTGGAAATTCAACCTAAGGCTTCCTAAGGTAAGGATCTCTACTTAAGTTGTGTGATTTGGGAGTTTTAACCTATATTGAAGTTTGAGGGTTTTCATTCTTTTGGAAGAGTTGGTGAAGTCTCTCCATAACAAAGTAAGTAAAACCCAACCCAAGTTGAGATTTATGAAGTTTCTTGATTAGGGTTTTAATAGACATGATGTATGTATGTGATATGCATGTAATATGTCATGTATGAAGGATTAAATAGAGATTTCTATGCCTTGTGATTGTTTATTCATTGCAAATATGAGAAATGGGTTGTTGGATTGGCAAGGTAGTTGAGATGGATTTGAAGGGGTGTTATGGAACCCTTCTTGGAAGTGTTTTGTTTGTGAGTTATTATGGCTTTGTGAAGGGGTTTTTCCCCATTTTGGATGGTTAGGAAAAGTTTTAGAATCATTGCTATAATAGAGTTTTATAGTGCACATGAGATGTTTGATGAAATGCCTAATAGAGGTTTGAGTATGAGTAATGAACCTTAATTCTTGCAATATTGCATGTTGGCATTTCATAAGTGCATTGGTAGTGATGAACCATCCATAGGCACTAATTGTGCATTGAAAAGTGACCTAAGAAAGTGTAGGAAAATTGTGTATGCAATTACCCTATGAGTAGAGAGCTTAGTGGGTAAAATCACTCTAAGGGTAAAGAGCATTGAAAAATGCTACAATAGAATGAATTAGAAGAGTAGTATAGTTGGGATGATGCTTTGTGATCATCACCCGACCGTTATGGGAATCGGATTGATGCTTTGTGATCATCATCCGAATAGCCTTTAGAGAGATGGGTCGATGCTTTGTGATCGTCACCCAATGAGTAATAGAAACGGGGTAGATGCTTTGTGATCACTATCCGATTAGTTATTAGATAAGTGGGTTGATGCTTTGTGATCATCATCCAACGGTTAGTAGAAGCGGGTTGATGCTTTGTGACCATCACCCGATAGTGACTAGAGATGGGTAAATGCTTGGTGATCGTTACCCAAAATTCATGAGGAACGGGTAGGTGCTAGGTGATCTCCACCCGATAGCCATAGAGAGTGTGTGATCCTCACTCGGTAGTCACTAAGAACGGGTTGGTACTGTGTGAATTCCACCCGATAGCCATAGATAGTGAGATGGTGCTATGTGAACGCCATCCGGCTGTACCTCCGGTAAGATGAGGCCATGATGTTATTAGAAACAGAAATAGAATCAGAAATAGTATAAGGAAAGAATTAAAAAGTTATTCATACGGGGAGACAGGACAGATAGAGTTTTTAATTGTGAGCATTATTTTGTGCTCACCCCGTTATTTTCCTTTGTGGATGCAGGTTCTAGGTGATGATGCGATCGGAGGGGCGTCGGCAAGCGATGAGGAATAACTACACTGTTTCCCCTGTTTTGTCTTTTAAAATACATTTTGTAAACAGTACTCTTTATGTATAAAAGGCACATGAATTGTAATGAAAAGAAAACTTTGGGCCCAATTTTCTATTGTTATTATGCATGCATTGTACAGTTTTCAGTAGAAGTTACAAAACACATGAGATACTTGAACTACCAACTACAGTTGCTGCCTCTAAATCTACAAGAATTTATATAGGGTTTCTTCCTCACAAACTACACCTAATGCATGATCTGTATTACAGGAATCGATCTCTGCATCTATTGGAACATGTAGAGTTTCCTCCTTGTCCACAATATTATTTTGCCCCTCATGAACAACCTCTTCTACAGTGTCCTCCTCGGCACCTAAATCACCGCCTACTCCTAATTTCTTAACAAAGAATTCAATGCCCTTGTAGTTAAAATTAAAACCAACATTCTCTGCACCAACTTGCTCATTCTCCCCTTCATTTGAACGAACTTCAAATGGTTTATCCACAACAAGAACCCATAAAATCGGCCTCAAACCATTATCGACCACATCAAGCATATATAACTTTAGACCTTCATCCAACTTTAATACAAGAGGAGGTATCTTATAATGTAGAGGCACTGTACTTAAAATGTACTTCATGACTATATCACTATGCGGGCAACTCAACTCACCTTTTCTAATGATTTCATCAATTAACTCATCAAAAGTAACGTCTATACTCACAACAATTGGTGTAACTTCTTTGTTCTTCACATTCCAAGCCTAGCAACTTTCGTCCTCCACCCACTCACTAAAATATTCAACACCCAAAATAACTTGTCCCGTGTCTAATAATACTCAAATACATATAATACAAGAAAAAAAAAGTTATTAAGCGATATATTAAGGGTTGATAGATTTAAAGGGGCATCTATAGAGTTGCTTAAAGAGATATACCAGATCGCTTAAGCAATAGATGAGATTTGGAATTCTTCATCAAAGTTATTTTTCTTGATCTGCACCTAATCGACTCTGGGAATTGCTACCACCCCCAACTACCCACAATGCAAGAAAATCATCAAAAATATTCACTCCTTTCAACTTGCGTTACATCAAATACCCAAAAACCTAATCCATTAAATCAAAATCAAGATCAAAACCCAAACCCAATCCATTAAATCTTAGTGGATAAAAATCTAAAATACCAAGAGGAGTAACACCAACCTGGCCGAAATGTTAAGAGGCGGAACTTAACCGACTATTATCAAAATATCTCTTTCTTTGGGTAATGAGGAAGAAGAAGTTGTAGAGGAAGAGTAGGAGGAGTAGGAGGAGGAATTGGGCTTTGGTTTTGCTAAGAAGAATAGCAAAGAGGAAGGCAGGTTATTAATGGCGGGAGGGAGGGGAGAAAATTCTTTGTTTTAGGTTTGAGTTTCTTTGCAAAATTTTGGGTTTTTGGGGACAAAATATAATATTTAAAAAATGAGTAAATGCTTCATTAAGCCTAATTTAAACATCATTAGTGATTAATTAACCTTAATAAAAAATATGGCCATTTAGTAAAAAGTTTCAAACTTCATGGTCTTTTAATTAAATTCAAACTTAAAATGATTTTTTAATAATTTGCCTCGGGAGAGCGATGGGAGAGAAGAAGAAATGTTTTAACTTGAATAGGATTGGAAAATTAGAAAACAAGTCCCACCAGGGTGTGCAAAACCAGATACCCAAATCAGTTATGGATTTGGCTAACCCAAATAAAAAACATGGGTCCGATTCGAATAGTATCCGGTAACTAAATCGGTCGAGAATTACCTGGTTTTGAACTGAACCGAAAATTCTGTTCGATTACCTGTTACCCAGATTTTTAACTGAATTTCCAAAAAAAAAAAAATTATATGACATTAATCTTTTTGTAACTTTTCTTGTATTATCTTCAAGATGCATATGTAAAATTCCCCAGAATAAGATAGTGACACTGAGATTAATAAAGAGATGAGTTAATTAGAAGCTTTTTGAGCCTATGTATATCAACCAAAAACAAACCTTTACCAACCAATATTTTTCAAATAATAATAAAAAAAAAATGAACTTGAAGTTTTTTAATGACAACCAAACCAAAGCACAGAGCAAGTTACAAGTTTTTATTTGAAAAAAAAAAAAAAAAAAAAGTAGAAACGGCAAATAATAAATAAAGAATCCTAATAGCTATTGAACTAAAAATTTCTCAAACCCATTCCTACTACAACCACTCAAGCAAATAAAAAACCCAAAAATTCACCACAATATGCAATTAATCTAATTTGAAGGATTTGATAATAATCTAATTCTTCTCCTCTTTCATACCCCGCGTCATGTTATAACTGGTAACTTCAATTTATCAAGCAGGTATCTTCATTTCTTTCTGTTTTCAAAATAAAAAATATATTTCACATGACAAAATTAATTATATTCAATATCCTCGTATCAGCATGCATGAGAATAGATTAATGTTCAACTATCTTTTCTTATTGAGAAACTAACGGTCTCACATATATGTTGACCAAAGATTCATGGTGCTAACTACAAGTTCTCAAAATGAGAGGACATTGTAAGTTTCACAAGCGATGTCATTTTTACTTTATATGTAAAAGTCTTCTTCTCAACGATTACTCGGTGTTTGTTAATTGCTACAACTTTACTCTTTTCACACTTTCTTCACTTGTTTCATTCAAGTATAAAAGCAGCCAATGTATTGTAACAAGTTAGTTAATCAAATACAAAGAATCATTCAGCTAGAATCAAGTTTTATCATTCTTTTCTTTCAATTTTACATGGTATCAGAGCCCTAGACTCACGTCAATGGCTGATTTTTTCTGGTGTTAATCTATCTACAAATAGCATGAATAAGCTCCAAAATTCCACGATTCGCACTTCTCAATCTTACATTCAAGCTTACAAGTGATTAATCCAAAGTTGGCCTTAAGACAACTATCGAGATAACTATCGATTTTTGGCGATGCAAGCTCTCTCTCTTGTTAGAGCTCATGGTGGAAGAACACCTCACATGTTTATTTCCGTGTCCTCGACCTCTAATTTCATCAGAAAGTGAGAATTCCTCTGAAATAGAAAGTGCTCTGTCAAAAAATAACCTGACCAAAAGCAAAGTTAATCCAGCGTATATTGCTTGGAAATGAACTGACAAGTTTCTAGTCACTTGGTTGCTTGCTTCAATCTCTGAATGCATGTTCAGTTGTATATCAAAATGTCAGCTCTCGTCAGAGATTTGGTTTGCTCTTGAGCGAGAATTCTTAAATGATTCTAAAGCTAGAGCTCTACATTTGAAAAACTTATTACAAACTACACAAAAAGGCAATTTGAGCATTACTGAGTATGTTAAGAAGATGAAAAATATAGTAGAAAGTTTATCTGCTAGTGATCCAGTTATCACTGCTTTGAAGAAGTACTCCAGTATGTGTTAGACGGTTTGGGACTTGAATTTGATGCAGCAGTGGTTAACTTGACCTCATGGCTTGAATCCAAGTTTGACATAGTGACACTTCAAGAAACATAGTTCTTGTTATAGAAGTATGAGTTGAGGTTAGAAAAGTTCAATTCTATTGATTGTTTAACCACATGTTGCTTTGCGGTGAGTAATCTTTGGTCTTAAGCCAACCCTTATCAACACCAATAATCCTTGAAATGATCCTATAAATACTTCAAGTTCCTCATCTCAATATCCTCCATCTCTAAACACTTTATCCAATCCATCTTTTGCATTACACTGTCCTTTACCTGCTCCAGGTCCTTTTGTCCATTATGGCCAATTTTTTCAACCAACACCTTCTAATCCTTATGGTGCTTCAACCATTTCCTATCAACCTACTGGATTTATAAATTCTAGACGAGGAAGAGGTAGAGGAAACGGTAGGGGCAGACCAATTTGTCAACTATGCAATAAAATTGGACACACTGCTGTGTAGTGTTATCATCGATACAATTCCAATTACAATGGTGCCCCTCCTTAGTACAACTCAAATAATCACTCCATAGGTGTTGTAAGTGGTGCATCTCCGCAGTTCAACTCTACTAATCACTCAATTGGGAATGGATCTTTCAACTCCAGTGAGCAACACAATGGATCCTTTACTAATCCAAATAATCAAACAAGCTAGATCCCTTCATAGCAACCTCCTCAGTCGTTACAACCTAGATTTTTCTTCTTTAATATAGCACAACCACATGGCAACTATAGTGGTCTTAACCACCAGCAACAACATTTTGCCTCACAACCACAAAACTTCACAATTCCAAGCCAACAGATCACAACACCAACTCAAGCCTACTTTGCCTCTCAACCACCTTCACCATTTAACTCACAACCTTCATCCTATATACATGTTGCATTAATTGTCTCCACAATTGCTCAAGATCTTGCCTAATATATGGACTCTAGGGCTATGGATCATGTCACTTCTGACCTTAATCAGTTGACTATTAGCAGAAACTATGGTGGAGCTGATTAGCTACAAGTAGCCAGTGATGAGTTCCTTGATATCTCACGTATTGGTTTTACTTCCTTACCTAGCTCTTTACAATCTAAATGTCTACACTTAAAAAATGTTTTTTGCATACGTAGAATCACTAAAAATCTCCTCAGTATATCTAAGTTCATTAAGGATAATAATGTTGTTGTAGAATTTAACTCTGATTGTTACATTGTTAAGGACAAACTTTCCAGGGCAGTGTTACTGCAGGGAGAACTTAATGTTGTACTCTATCAATTGAGACTTCCCTCTGTCAGTCCTCTACCTTCCTTCGATCACTCTACTGCACCTCTTAAATGTCAGAGCTTTGTCTCATCAATTGAACCTACCAAAGTAACTCCTACAAAACCTGAGTCTGCTTTGTTAAGAATAAGTCACTGCTTGTTGATCTTGAGCTATAGGTTAAGGCGTGTTTAAAACCTCAAGTCTTGTTACTTGCAATAATCTTGTGTCTAGCCTTAAGAACAAATCCACATACTATCTTAAGGATAGCAATACCAAAAAATAAGCGATAATAAAATAAGCGGTGAATGTTATTTTGAACAATTGTAATTCTATTACCTTCAATAAAGATGGTTACTTTGACACATTGTACTAGTATTTCTGACATATCTGCTGTTAATGTATCATCAAATACTGCTCATGATAATTATTTTAAAACTACTAAAGTTAATCATTCTGCTGTTGTTAATAATGATTCTGATATACCTGGTGCATCTTGTTCTACTATTGTTAACAATGATTCTCATATACCTACTGTTGTTGATAATGATTTTGATATACCTTATGTATCTTGTTCTGCTATTGTTGGTAATGATTCTCTTATTCCTGAAGCATCAGCATATTGTTTCCATGTGCCTGGTGTTGCTAAAGCTAATGGTTCTGCTATGATTGGTGATGAATTACGATATATGCGATGCATCGGCATGTACTATCAATATTCCCTTACATACTATCTCTGATTATGGTTCTCATGTATCTGATATTGCAACTTCATTAAATACAAATCATGATGAAATATACAGAAATCAATTGTCTGATGTAGATGCATCTATTTCTACTACTCCTAACTTTAAGTCCAACATCACTGACTGCCCATCCTTAACATTACAAGCTGTTAGCAACAAAGAAACTACTTCCTCACTTTGGCACAATCGTCTAGGTCATCCACACTCAATAGTTTTTAATAAAATCATGCGTCAAGTGCACTCAAATTCATCACAAACCATTCCGCCCTATCCTTTTTGTGATGCACCTTAACTTGGTAAAGTACATAGAAACCATTTTCCTATCTCTAATTCTAGAGCCACTAAAACATTAGAATTGATTCATACTGATATATGGGGTCTTGCTCCAATTGCATCTTTAGAAGGGTTCAAATACTATATCCATTTCCTAGACGATCATAGCCGATTTACATGGTTATTTCCTTTAAGAACCAAGGCTCAAGTGCAATCTATCTTTATCAAATTCCATCACTTAGCCGAGAGACAATTTCAACATAAAATCCATTGTTTACAATCTGATCAAAGGGGTAAGTATAGAGGTTTAGTGCCTTACTTAACAAAATCAGGAATCCAGTTCAGGTACTCGTGTGCTCATGTGCATCAACAAAATGGACGTAGTGAAAGGAAGCATATACACTTAGTAGAGACATGTTTAACCTTGCTAGCACATGCATCCATGCCTATGCATCTCTGGTGGTTTGCATTTGACACTATTGCTTTTCTAATAAATAGAATGTCTACTGCTATTTTGGATTTTATTTCACCATATCAGGTGCTGTTTGGTAGACCACCCCTATACAATTCTTTAAAGTCTTTGGGTCAGCTTGCTTCCCTTATTTGAGAGATTATAATCAACATAAACTTAGCTTTCACTCTTCAAAGTGTGTTTGTAGGATACAGCCTAATTCACAAAGGTTATAAGTGTCTAAGTGTTGAAGGAAAAATTTACATTATTCCTAATGTTAAATTTCATGAAATATAGTTTCCTTTTAAATCTGGTTTTGGTTAGCCTAATACTTTAGCTCCTAGAGAATCATATTTCAATGAGTTACACTCTAACTTTCCCTATTCTAAAGTTCAACCACCTGTTGTGTCAGGCAAAAAAAGTCTCTCAGTGAGGCCCGAGCTCTCAAGTTAGTCCTCCTTCGACAATTGGAGTATCAAATTCTATCTCACCATTACCATCCTATAAGTATGCCCTTGCTCTGAAAACATATCTAATTTACGTACTGATTCCTCTCCAAATCCTTTAAATCAGTACCTGGTTCATCAAATCCAATATCCAATTCACCCACTGATTCCTTTCCAAATCTTTTAAACTCAGTACTGGTTCATCAAATCCAGTGTCCAATCCTCAAAATCCCTCACTTGAACTAATACCTCCTCCCTATAAGTAATCTGATTCCAAACCCTCAAACCATACACTTGAAATAGATCTGACCTCTTATCCACCTCTTAATCCTCTTGTTACTTCTCAATCATCCTCTGCTCAAGATCTTACTCACTGCCCACTTGTAGTTGACTTGGCACCCTCACAGTTTCTCACTACATCAACTGATCAGCCTCTAAATATAAACACACATCCCATGTTAATAAGGTCCAAAACCAATTCTTCGGTTACCCTTAACCATTTAGGAAAAACTGCACTCATTTTATCTGGCAACACACCTGTCCTCCCTAAACCCCATTCTGTGAAAGAGGCATTATCTACTGTTGAGTGGAAATAAGCTATGCAAAGGGAATTTGATGCCTAATGAAAAACAACACTTGGATTTTGGTACCAGAACTAATGACATGCATGTAGTTAGGAATAAATGGGTGTTTAGGACCAAGTTTCATGCTGATGGTTCTTTGCAAAAATACAAAGCTAGATTGGTTGCTAAAGGATTTCAACAAACACATGGGTTGGACTATTTTGAAACATTTAGTCTTATAGTTAAACCTTCCACCATTAGGATCATTCTCACCCTTGCTGTAACTAATGGTTGGGACATCCAACAAGTAGATGTGGATAATGCATTTCTTAATGGTACTTTGAATGAATTTGTCTACATGTAGCAACCTGATGGATTTGAAAATGATGTTGTTCCCTCTTATGTTTGCAAATTAAACAAGGCTCTTTATGGTCTAAAACAGACTCCTAGAGCTTGGTTTGACAAGCTGAAGTTTGCACTTATTGCCAAAGGATTTCAGAATTCTATTTCTGATTCTAGTTTGTTCATTTGCAAAAATTCTAATCATGTTACATATATTCTTATATATGTGGATGACATTTTGATTACTAGATCTAACTCTTCACCCATACATTAGCTTGTTCAAGAATTGAATGATCAATTTGCTTTAAAGACACTTGGTTCTATCAAATACTTCTTGGGGTTAGAAGCTACAAGAGCACCTACTGGTATTAACTTAAAACAGACTAAGTATATTGTTGATTTACTTGTCAAGACACAAATGTTGGATTCTCATGCATGTTCTACCCCAATGGTTGTTGGTACAGAGCTCTATTCTACAAATAGCCCTTTGTTCAAAGACCCTAGTCTTTATAGGAGCACCATAGGAGCTCTTCAATACCATACCCTTACTAGACTCGATATAAGCTTTGTAGTAAACAAACTAAGTCGGTACCTTCAAGCTCTGCCGAGCTCCAAGTGGCGGAGCTTGCAAAAGGGTTTTAAAGGTATATAAAAGGCACTCAATCTTGTGGACTATAGTTCATGCCGGCGGCATCTCTTAGCATTGAATGCTATGCTAATGCGGATTGGGATAGTAGTTTGGATGGAAGAAGGTCTACAAGTGTATTGTGTGTTCTTTGGTCCTAATCTAATTCAATGGAGCTCAAGAAAACAGAAGGTGGTTGCTCTTTCATCAGCAGAATGAGTATAGGGCATTAGCTAACACAGCCACTGAAATTGCATGGATGTAGAGCATGTTTTCAGAGTTAGGATTGAACCTGAAAACTCCTCCCGTTATTTGGTGTGATAATGTGAGTGCGGGTGCTCTTGCCGTAAATTATATTTTCCATGCACGGACCAAACACATTGAAATTGATGTTCACTACATTAGGGATCAAGTTCTTGCAAAGAAGATTGCAGTTCAGTATGTATCATCTTAGCTACAAATAGCATATGTGCTAACCAAGGCTCTATCAGTAACTCAATTTCAACAACTGAGACAGAAATTGAATGTTCTTGCCATGCCTTTGCTGATTTAGAAATGACTGCAAAGGTTAAGCATTAGCAAATCTGTTAACACCACAGTTGAATAGCATATTAGTAGTCATAATTCGAAGCTGAACAAAAGATTAGTTGTTATGGTGTTGTTAATGCAGAATTTTTATGCAGTTTTTGATGTGGTGATGCAGAAGTAATGTAGCAGATTAGTTGTTATGGTGATGTTAATGCTGAATTTTTATGCAGTTTTTGATGATGTAGAAGTAATGCAGCAGATAAGTTGTTATGGTGTTGTTAGTGCAGATTTTATGCAGTTTTGGTGGTGCAAAAAAATAATGCAGCAGATCAAAAGTAATGAAGTAGTTTTGGAGAATTTTTTTTTGGAGAAGAGCAGTAAGAGAAATCAATTTCTTTACTGATAGAAAGTAAAATCAGTTTAGTTTGCAGGGAAATGTTGAAGATATAATGGAGCAGAGTAGCAACTTAAGAGTAGTAAAAGGAGTCAATTTCTTTACTAATAGAAAGTAAAATCAGTTTAGTTTGCGGGGAAATGTTAAAGATATAATGGAAAGAGAAGCAGCTTAGCTTTAGGGAAAGTGTTGACCAAAGATTCATGGTGCTAACTGCAAGTTCTCAAAATGAGAGGACCTGACTTGAGTTTCACAAACGATGTCGTTTTACTTTGTATGTAACTTCTTCTCGAACGATTACTCAGTGTTTGTTAGCCGCTGCAACTTTACTCTTTTCACACTTTCTTCACTTGTTTCATTCAAGTATAAAAGCAGCCAATGTATTGTAACAAGTTAGTTAATCAAATACAAAGAATCATTCAGCTAGAATCAAGTTTTATCTTTCTTTTCTTTCAATTTTACAATATATACAAAGCTAAGCTGCAAGTTGCAAATTAAAATAGAATTGTAACTTCTTATAACTACTTGCTGACAACATATAATAACTATATCAAAATTTAACTTATTCAAGCTCTCATTCTCCACGCGAGTACTTATTCTGAGCTGACTTTTCGACTTGCTGTTAAGCTGATCTTCACACCGCTGCCGTTTGAGTTAAGTTGCGCCAGAAGGCCCGAACTATATTCTAAGCTTTACATTTTCGTACCCTTACTAACAGGAAGCTTGTGGCGGACTGACCAGAAAGAAATACGACAGCGCCGGTAACATCTTCGGCGTACATACCCAAAGTACATGTATTTTGCCTTAAGCCAGTTCCAAAATTTATCCTCGAAAAGAAAACTTCTTTTAAACAGTAAACGCACAACATCAAACAGGAGTGGACAGTTTTGCTTCGCTAACTCGATGACAGGTAAAGAAGCAATCAAACAAAGAAGAACACGAACCCAAATTTTTTCAACTTTGAAGAGAATGAACACAGTTGTAACAAAAACTGCCATCATTGCTGCTATTGATAACAAAAGTGTTACGAGTCCCATCACCAACTTTTTAGGCAGCTTGGAAAGAAAATCTTCTTCGGCATAACGAGGAGTAAGAATAGATAAGAAGGTTAGGATTGAATAAACGGATAATACCAGAGATATTGCATCTGATATGACAAAAATTTTGAAAGAAAGTTTGTGAGCAAAATGAGGCGTCCCCGACTCTTCTTTGATACCACCAGGTACTGTGAAAGCTGCAGCAAAAACCACAGTGGCAATAAGGGTTGCCACAATCATGCATGAATTTGCAGTATCCTTCATCCATTTCTCCCCCTTTTCCTTCAACTGTTTGTGCTCCTCACTAAATAAAGCTTTAGGAGTTTGACTTTTTTCATTTTTAGCTTCCGCAACCAATGGATTCACAATCTTATTCACTTCTATATTTAATGTTATTAAACATATTATCAATTAATGAAAAAAAAAATTGTTTTCTCTAAAAGAAACAAAAAGTGTTGTTAATTTACCTGAAACCATAACAACTCCTGCTGCAGCTGAAAAGCTACTCCTGAAATAGTATCGAGCTTATCTGATGGAGGCGACATTCCAGCGTAATGCAAGATATTGTTACCCGCGTCATCTTTGTACTGGTGTACTTTTTGAAGTAATTTTCTCTGAAATCGTGGGCGTACATTTTTTTTGAGCAGTTTGAATATATCCTTCTGACGTTTCCAAACAGCATTACAAAATATTCGGCCACATGTATCTGTATCTCCGTCAACTTTGCATATCAACTCTGGATAATGACAAATAATCATGCTTAAAAGTTCGATGTTGTCTTGTGCGACAGCAACATTTATTACTTCATCAATCCAGGTGTCACCATAATCTACATTTTTCAAAAGGAGATGGAGTAGTTCCTTTGTTTGTGGGGATAGCTTTTCATGGGCGGGCAACTTGTCGCTATCGGAAACTGCTGTTGTAAAATTGATAACAGCAACAAATGTTGGAACTAAAATTCAAAGATGGAGAGAATGAAAAGAAACTTAGAAGGTGTTGAAGTATCTCTTCAAAATTCCTTGCTGATTTTGGTTGGCTAAGTTAGGAGGCATCATAGGTGTTCCAGCCAAGATATGCAATGCTGTCTCCCTCCTCCACTCATACCCTAAATTATCCATGGCTAATTTTGGGCGTTCCTTTAGCAACTGCAGCGCCTCATCTAGGAAACAACAACCAATTAATATCATGAATAATAAATATAGAAGGGAATTGTAAAAATATTAGGAGAAAATGAAATTTTGGCGTTTTTAATATATTGTAAAATATAAAATAAAAAATAAATTTATTTCGTATAATAGGTAGTACTTGTGCTTATTAATAATTTTTGTTTTGATATCAATAAATTTTATTAAAATTGGTTAGGAAAAGTGGTTTGTTGGGCTTATATGGACATATCCTTAGTCTACTCATATATACGTGTCAAAGATACATGCCATAATTCCAACTATAACCTTCTTGGTAAAAGTAAAGTAAATATCAGGAATAGTGCATTATGCTTACCAAACAAATCAGCTCTACTGATGAGATTGCGAATCAATTCGATGCGATCCTTTTCTGATAATTCATCTTTGGTACTCCACCATATCTTTGTGGCCGTGCTCAGCTGCAACGTGAATTGTTAACATATCCTCGGATACTTGGTAACTTTTCATTCTTTTTAAACATTAAGATGGCAAGTCCCACCCATGGGGATGCAGCAAGAAGACAAAAAGCAGTATAGCCATCACCATTTTGAATAGCCAAATCTTCTTTGGTCATATACTTCACCAGTTTTCGGACAACCATATGAGAATCTGTTGTAGCTGCAATGTGAAGAGCGTTGTTGTCGTTTTCTGATATACTAATAGTTAAATATTTTGAAAATATTCCAATCATATGTGAGCCATTCATTACTCAATGCAGTCCTATACAATTTCTTTATGTCTTCATTTATTCCACGATCATCTAAAGGTAAAACACAAACAAATTTTATATATAAAAACTAATTCATTCAAACTGGTTTTGATGTAAATTTAATTCTGAACTATTAAAATTATAAACTATCTATACAAAATTAATTTACACAAAGTGTCAAGCTAATATCACCTTTATAATAAATAAATCAGTTGATTAACCATGATCAAATGCTAATGAACCTTTAGAAGGGCGCTTAATATTAACAAAATAAAAAGTTTCTGAAACTAATAAAGCTATAGAAGACTGGGGTATGAAAAAAGAGAAATACAAGAACGGAAACGAAAACAAAACGACAAATCTCGGGAGGGTTTCTGACTTCTCTAGCAATCATAGCTAAAATTGCAAGTTATAGATAACTTGGCTCATATAATAGGAAAAAAAGTAAATTTTATTTTAAACCTTTTAATTAATTTTAATTCTTACTTTAAACCTCTTAAGTTTGGGTTAAGTTATTATAGTATAATTTTATAACATGAATTTGTAACACAGTTTATTTGTTAACCATTCGTTAATCCAATGGTCTAGAAATTGCTTACTTTGCACTAAAAATAACTATTCTAATTTCCCTCCTAAGTCTATTGGATTACGTTAAATTAAAGGTTAAAAATTCGTATAAAAAATTTCTATTACAATAATGTAACCCTTTTTCTTAACGAAAATTTGTTACTTAAAATTCAAAATTAAATTAGTTCTAAAAGTTCAATGGGTACTTCTAATGCTCTTATACAATTACAATAAACAAACTAATATTTTTTCTTTTGTCTAGGGAAGCCAAAACGATTACTAAAGGAGTTTCAAGACGTAAAAAAGAAAAAAAATATATAGTCAAAACAACCCATCTTAAAAATATTAAATAAAAGAAAGCAATTTATAAAAATATATCCAAACGAATTATCAGCCGCTATTTCTTCATACGACCCTTTGTCTAATGCAACTGTTATATCCCTCCCTATTTCATTAGTCAAATTGCACTTACACTTTGTTATGCATGGGAAATTAAGGGCTGACGTGGGGAGTCACGTGATGAAGTGTGACTGCTCCGTCAAAGCGGTAGCGCCGCGTCGAGTGTCCAAGCGCTATGGAGCTCCCAAGTGTCCATTTCTCTGCAATAAATCGCGTGAAATCAGCTTGGGAAGTGGGCAATGGGACGTAAAGCGAGATTATGTCCTTACACTCACACCAACCCATGGATTTAATGATGATTACACGCCCTCATCTGGTTATAAAAAGGAGAAGATCCCTTCATTAAGGGGATTCGGCCATTTTTACACTTGAACTCTCTCTCTTGCAAACTTTGTATTTACTTTTCCTAATCATTTGTAATCGATCATTTGTGTTGCTGACGACCCACATTACTAATACAAATCAGTGGACGTAGGACTTGCTACCTTAGCATCCGAACCACTTTAAAAAGCTCTTATTGCATTCATTTCACATTTTCTATCCATAATCACGTGTGTCTCTTGACCAATCAACGTTACACACGTGTCGATTAGTTGGTGTTAGAATCACGCATCAACACACTTATATTATATTAGATGCACAAATCAACTCTTTTTATTTTGTTTTGCTGTATGGAAACCAAAGAGATTGTTAAAGAAGTTTAAAGATGTGAAACAATGCATGTACAATCGTTACATCTTTAAAGGATTTAAAAAAAAAAAAATGCAGTTTACGAGTATTACCATCCTGTCCTTGAGGGGGAACTGCCACAAGCTCATCCTTTTCTTCATGTAACTCAATTTTTGAGGGAGGATATTGAATAAAGCTTGCTGCTGCTGCTGCTGCATTAAGTGTGATGAGAAAACTGTCCAACTCAGCCAAGTTACAATGCTTATATGGCATGTCGCTTATTGTACAGCTAAGCCAATGCTTATATGGCATGTAGTTTGTAAATAGTATAAAAGGACAGGAAGGCTGTTATTTTCAGTTAAGAAAAATTAGTCAAATATTCCACAATTTTCAGTTGAATAAAACTGCTTTAAACTCAACAGCTTCTAAATTGTTGGATCACATTAAATTTAAATATCCAAGAATTTTAGGTGAGCTTTGATAATTTTAGAAATAAATATAGAATCACTCTCATGAATCTCAAATCTATTCTTTCACCCAAATTTTTTTTCTCGATTCATTTTTAGAAATAGGTATAAAACCCCTTGTTGTCTCCTAACATTAGTAGTCTATGTTATATTTACTCTTCCGGAAGAATAATAATACCCTCAATTAAACCTTTTAATTCTTAATAATACCTTTTATATAAATTTCAAAATTTAATTAGTTCTAAAGTATGATTACAAAAATTCTAAAATATATATCCTTTTGTAATCTCAAAGTTATCTCCTATTTTTGTAGGTACTTCTTATGCGGTTATACTATAATAATAAAAAAAATGATTTTTTTTAATTAAAAACACTGTTGGAAAAGAAGTTTTTTCAAAACAATGCACCTTAAAAATATATTAAAATAAAATAATAGGCTTTTAAGAAACGAGAATCATATTAAAACTATAATGATCAAGTAACCATGAGGACTAGTGTATGCTTACCGGACAAATCGGATTTATTGATCAGATCCTTTAATTTTGTGTCGTCCTCTTCTGCTAATTTTTCTTTAGTTACTCCAAGAAGGAATTCCATCATCTTTTCATGGCCATGCTTAGCTGCTATATGAATTGGTAACATGTTCTCAGCTCCACGGATCCGTAGTAACTCCTCATTCTTCGTAAACATCACTTTGGCAAGTTCCACCGAGAGGATGCGGCAACAAGACAAAAAAGCGATCTTGTCATCACCATTTTTAATAGTCAAATCTTCTTTTTTCATATGATATACCAGTTTTCTAACAAACATAGAGGACTATGCCGCAACTGCAATGTGGAGAGCGGTGTCTCCTTTGTCTGATATCTTAGCCTTTAAATATTTTGAATTTTTTGATGGATCTCCCTTAAAAATATCTTTGTAAGCTGTGTTCCAGTCGTTCTTCTTCTTTGCTTCATACAATTTTTTAAAGTCTTCATTTATGCTTTGATCATCTGTCAAGGTGAAACAAGAACAAGTTTTATATGACTAAGATGTTCTAATTAATTTTGAAGTAAATTGAAAATGAATATTAAACATAGGAACTATCTACAAAAAAATATTCAGTTAACCTAAGGGTAACATTTGAAACTTTCATTTTTTATTTTGTAACTTATTTTAATACCAAATATAATAACCTTATTCTAATCAAACTTTACAAGATTTAGTCAACTTTACATCTCATCTCATGTGGCTATTTATGCGTCAATACCACATAAGTCACTCACTTATCTCATTATCCTATAATCAATATGGTATTGACACATAAGCATTCACATCAGTTGGGATACAAAGTTGGGATCATAGCATTATTCAAAAAACAACTCTTATCCTCCTGATATTAAGACAAATCAATGTGATTTGTGATTTCTGTGACAATTTAAGCAAAAATTAAAAAAAAAAAATTATAGAAATTTATAAATAACCTTATCCATATAATATGTATTATTTGGATAGAAGGACATATTAATTGTGGGGGCCACTGTGGTCTCAAATTAAATTAATTTTAACTTTATACCTTTTAATTAAATTATTCTGACTTTAACCCTTTTAAGTTTGAGTAATGACATATTCGCACCCAAGGTTTGGCAAAATCCTAAGTTAGTATCCTTGGTTGCATTTATTCCAGATTCCTACCCTTAAAGTAACATTGTAAGCAATTTTTAAGCTGCAGAGTGTGCTATTACCATAATGCCCTTAACAAATAAATTAATAAATTTCCTTTTAACCCCTAAATTAGTATAACTATAATTAACCACTTTATTTTCAAATTACTTCAATAACACCCTTGGCGACTACGCACCCTCTCAGTTTTTGCTTGATCTAGCTGTTTTTGACGGTGTTGAACCCCCACAGGTCCCCTCCATCACCTTCCCCATAGTCAAGTCATCCAAAATCCTTTTGGTTCTCAACTCAGGTGGCCCCTCCCTAGGTCAGACAGGATTAGGGTTTAGGGTTTCACTATTCTTCGTCGGATTAAGTCGTTTCTGACCAAGATCCAATTAGACACCACCTCTACAACCAACGTCTCTAGCTGTACAAAACCCTTGTGTCCCCACCAACCATTTAGTTGTCGCTCGCCAATCGAGAGGTTCATGTTCATTACGTTTTTTGATGAACCGATGGGCAGAAAGCGGTGAGTTGTCATGACCAAGAAGGTTAGGGATTTTGTGAGGGGATGTGAGGAGTCAAACGGTGGTGGTGGTTGGGGTTGTCGTCACTCAAAACGGCCAAAAACTGGCAAAAAAATAGTTGCATGACACGGTTGCCTTGGCTGGCGATTGACGAGTGATGAAGGGTTGTGAAGGGTATGATTTTGTAGATTGGAGGATGGAGGTTCGAATGATGGTGACAAGGGTGATTTTGGGTGGAAGAATCGCTAAAAAAGGGCGAAAAACACTAGGGACAACGTTTACTAATGTGCGTTGGAGCACTGCTAGAGGTGACGATCTGCTAATGTGCGTCGCTTCTATAAAATGACCAATGTACCCCTTTACCATTACATTAAACAATTTCCTGTCACTTTAAGGGGAGAATCTGGAATAAATTGTAATATCCCACTTGAGGTACGTATTTAAGATTTGTCGTATTAGTTAAAAGTTTATTGTTTTAACTTAAATTGAGTTTGTATGTTGAGTTGGTTGAATTGTTGCCTTGAAATGGGTTGAGTTTTGGTGAAGTTGGAAATTTAAACTTCCGCGAGAAGAAACTTCGCCGCGGCGAGGAGGAGAAGTTGCACTACGGGTAGGTTCTGCACTATTTCGCCGAGGCGACGAAAAATGCTTCGCCGCGGCGACGAGCCTAGGACAAAGATTCTTGAGTTTTCTAGAGAATTCTTCTTTTGGGACACAATGACCATTCTACCCCTAATTAGTAGGAAAAGTGGGGAGTAAAATGAAAGGAAATTTAGTAGAGATTGTGTTTGAATGGGGGTGTAGTTGTAAAGAATCAAAGGATATAGATGGAATTTCCAAGGAAGGACAAGGGCAAAATGGGAAATGAAGCTTATAATATGAACTAAAAAGAGTAAAGTGTAGAGAAAGCCTTTATTCATCTTCATTCCACCGCCTCTTCCATTTGCCCATATTCTCTCAATTTCTCCACCCAATTTTCCAAGAGTTCTAAGGGATTTAAGAGGGGTTTTGAGTAGAGATTTCATCTAAAGCTTCCTAAGGTAAGGATTCATGCTTTAGATGTGAGTTTTCTTGTATTTATAGTGAAGTCTTATTGTGTTGTTGCTGTCCTTGTGGTTGTTTTGAGTTGTAGAGAAGAGACAAGTCCACAAAGGGAAGGAAAAGTGCTAAAGAAGTCATCTTTGCACAAGGTAAGTAAATCCAACCAACTTGAGTTTTAAACAAGCTTTTTGTATAGAGATGTATGCATGATCAGTATGTAGTATGCTTGATGAGAAATTGAATTGAGATGAGTAGCTATTTTTGTAGTTGTTGGATAGATTCCATGTATGAGAAGTGTTTTAATGTGTATTGAGAATGGAATTTCAGATGAAGTTTGTGAGATGTTGTGTGAAGCTTTATGGGAGTGCTTTTCTTGACAGGGAATTATGGTTGTTAGAGGGAGTTTTCCCCCATTTTGGATGGCTAGAGAATGAAGTATAGTATTACTTTTAGTAGAGTATTTATATGCACATGAGTTGCTTGATGAAATGCCTAGGAGAAATCTGCCCTGTCACTGCTGTAACTTTCTAGGTAATTTTTGGGCATCTTACGGTTTTAACTGGGCTGAGACCAAAACAGAAAAGTTGTATCCCTGTTTCTAAGCTTTAAAACGAGACTAAAACCGTAGTAATCCGAGGTGTATAACGCAAGTTATGGCCGTTTTAGTGTGACCTGTGCAAAATGACGGGTTTGAGGAAATCTTGTAGTTGGCATTTCATTAGTGCATTAGGGAGCATGAGCTAGCTCTACACTTTTGTTTATACACTTGAGAAGTAGTTTGAGATTTAGTAGAGAATTTGAGTATAAGCTACTTTAAGAGTTAAGAGAAAGAGAATAGAGTAGGTTGTGCGATGGGAAACCCGTGAGTAATGGGTAGAGTATTCCCGCATGTACGCCGCATTGAGAGAGCGGCATGAGTATCGAGAGAGAAGTGGTGTAGCCGTGAGAGTGCATGCGGATGAGGGCTATACCCAGTACCCGAGAGAGAGATTATATACTCACATGGCCAAGGGTTCCGAATCCATGCATAACCGAGTCCGATCAGCTAGAGTGAATAGAGGTCACGTAGAGCGGGAATGAGTCCCGGCCGTACCCCCGGTGAGATGGGGTCGTGATTTATGAAAGAATTATGAGAAAAGAGTTTCTAAGAGAAAGAGAAAGAGGAAAAGAAAGACGTACCCAAAGAGTTATTGAACGAGGAGTTGTAAGGAAAGAATGAGAGAGAGAGTTACGGGGATAGCATGAGTAGAGGATTTACTTACTGAGCATTATTTTAGTGCTCACCCCGTTGTTTTCCCATGTTTTGCAGGGACCTAGGTGAGGACCTTTGTCGGATGGATGTCGGCGTGCGAGGAGGAGTGGTTCCACTGTCCCTAATGTTTTTAATGACTTTTGTTTATGTTATACATTTTGTGTATAAATGTATATGTTTGTAAAGAATATGTATATATGTTTAATAAAAGAAAAACTTGGGCCCAATTTCTTTATGGTAGTTTATATGTATTTCATTATAATCTTTTGAGTAGTAGTGGCTATTACATTTTTGGTATCAGAGCCGAGATTTTGGGATTTGACAGTGTGCCATTCTTCTCGCTACGACGTCCGATACCCGACTGTGTGAGTTAATTCTTTCCTTACTTTAAGTGTTCTTTTGAATTGATCAAGTATGGTTGTTTTGTAGATGGGGCGTAGTAACAGGAGGAAGGGTAAGGGTGTGATGCATGAGGGAGAATCCTCCAACCCACCAGAATCGACTCCCCTACCCTTGATGAGACGAGGATTTGAGCTATAATACGGAGGGTTTTAGCGAGAGTCAAGGGAGAGTAGTTCGGGAGAAGGCGAGACTTCCAATAGAGTACGCCTGCGAGACAAGAGCGAAGAAGGGCGGTACCTCGGCCAGTCTGAGACTTCGAGGTGATCCCGATTCGGGGGCTTATAAATCAGAATCAGCCTCCAGCATTTAAGGGTACAAGGGACCCGCTAGAGGCAGAGGAGTGGTTTAAGTCCGTAGAGCGGACGGCGGCATTGTTTCCCCTGAACAATCGAGAGGATCGATATGCTAGTTTCTTGTTCAAGGGAGATGCGGATATGGTGGGAATTAATGGAGGAGACCCATGACATAGCCTCGATGACTTGGGAGGAATTGAAGAAGGCTGCTTTGAGGCCGAGCGAGAAGATCGAGTACATGAGAAGGTCCAAGAGTTTATTCACTTGAAGCGGGGGACTAGTACGGTGAAGGAGTATTACGTAGATTCAACTACCTTGCTCGCTTTGCACCTGGAATAGTGTTTACACAGGAGTTAAGGAGAGACAAGTTTGTGCAAGGGTTGAGATCAGATATTGCTCGAGATGTAATGACAGGAGTCAAGCCCCCTCATACCTACGGTGAAGCTCTAGCACGGGCTTTAAGGCGAGATTTATGTGAACAAGTATATTGCGAAGGATTGGCTTTGTGATACCTAGTGAGCCATCCCTTTATTTTACGAGGGAGGAGAGTAGATGTCACAAAGAAGCAGAAGTAAGGGCCAAGAAGAAGTTTCAACCAAGGAAGAATATGAGAGATTGGCAGTTTAAGCGGCCCAGAACAGAAGGGTTTCCCCCTTGTGCTAAGTATGGGAGGAACCATCCAGGAGAGTGTTTGAGGGATCAGAATGTGTGTTACAAATGCCGACAGCCAGGGCATATGTGGAGAGATTGTAAAGCTCCCCTTCCACCGCCGGTTCCTATCCCTAGAGATACAAATGCCAGGGTTTTTACAGTGGCACAGGGTGAAGCCGAGGCCAGTCCATCAGCTGTAACTATTCAGTTGTTATTTCATCTTTGTTTCTTTATATGCTTTGATTGATTAAGGACCCACGCATTCTTTCATTTCTCATGGAATGATAGAGATTAAGCTTGAAACTGTTAAAGTGAGTCGCCCATTAGGATAGAGTTGCACGATGGAGTTAGTGTGTTGACTCAAGAGATGTTGATAGGAGAGTCTGTAGTGATTCATGGTCGGGAGTTGGTAGTTGACTTAATAGTCTTCGATATGCCCGATTTTGATGTAATTTTGGGTATGGATTTCCTAGGGAGGAACGGAGTAGAAATTGATTGTCGGAAAAAGAAAGCGAGATTTAATCTCGATAATGGAGATAAGTTTAGTTTCGGAGAGGGCCATCGATTGAGTATGTTGATTAGTAGTGTAAAGGCGAGAAAGATGTTGAGAAAGGGGTGTTCTGGATACATTGCTCACGTAGTACAAAGTGGTGATGTTCCACAGTCAGAAATTCGGAAGGTGCCGATAGTTCGAGGGAATTTGGATGTGTTTCCGGAAGACTTACCGGGTTTGCCGCCGGAAAGAGAGGTTGAGTTTAGTATCGAACTTGCACGGGAGACAGACCTATATCTAAAGCCCCTTATCGAATGGCCCCTGAGCTTCAAGAATTAAAGAAACAACTCCGGGAACTTTTAGATAAAGGTTTTATCCGACCGAGTCATTCTCCCTAGGGAGCCCCAATTTTGTTTGTGAAGAAGAAAGATGGATCACTACGGATGTGTATTGACTATAGAGAATTGAATAAGGTGACAGTGAAGAATAAGTACCCGCTACCTCAAATAGATGACTTGTTTGATTAGTTGAGGGAGCAGCAGTATTCTCCAAGATTGACTTGAGGTCGGGGGTACCATCAAGTAAGAGTGGCTGAGCAAGATGTGGCTAAGGCGCTTTTCCGTACAAGGTATGGGCATTATGAGTTTGTAGTGATGCCGTTTGGTTTGACTAATGCCCGAGCCGTCTTTATGGACTTGATGAACCGGGTATTTCATGATTGTTTGGATCAATTTATAGTGGTTTTCATAGATGATATCCTGGTTTATTCTAAGTTGAGAGAAGAGCATGAGGAACATTTGAGAATAGTGTTGCAACGGTTGAGAGAAAGGCAGTTGTATGCTAAATTTTCGAAGTGTGAGTTTTGGCTCGATCAAGTGATATTTTTGGGCCATACAGTGTTGAAGGATGGGATTTGAGTAGATCCGAGTAAGATAAAAGCAATCCTTGAATGGCAGAGGCCGAGGACAGCAAAAGAGGTTCGAAGTTTCTTAGGCTGGCGGAGGTTACTACGAGCGTTTTGTTGAAGGGTTCGCCCGATTGGCTAAACCATTGGCAGCTCTTACCAGCGAAGACTCCTTTTATATGGTCGAAGCTTGTGAGGATATTTTCGGGAGTTAAAGAAGAGGTTAACAACCGCTCCAGTGTTAGTATTGCCTCAGGAGGGTGTAGATTATGACATATATACGGATGCCTCTTTGCAAGGACTTGGTCTTTGTGTTGATGCGGATTAGGCGGGGGAGGGGTAATAGCTTATGCCTCACGGCAATTGAAAGTATGAGGACGAGATACCCTACGCATGATTTAGAGTTAGCGGTGTGGTCTTCGCTTTAAAGATTTGGAGGCATTATCTTTATGGTGCCAAGAGTAATATCTACACCCGATCACAAGAGTTTAAAGTACTTCTTTACTCAAAAGGAGTTGAATATGAGGCAGAGAAGGTGGTTAGAGCTGGTTAAGGATTATGAGTGTGAGATTAAGTATCAACCAGGGAAAGCCAACGTAGTAGCTGATGCTTTGAGTAGGAAAGCTTACTTGTCCCGGCTTACTAAGCAAAAAGAATTGATAGAAGAGTTGTGTAAGGAACAGATTGAAGTGATTCTAGGAAGGATTGCCAGATTAGAGGTTCAGTCCACTTTACTGGAGGAAGTCAGAGTTAAACAAGTGACCGATGAGTGGTGTCAGAGAATAGTTCAACAAGTACATGAGGGCAAGGTAACGGAGTTCCACTTGCAGGATGGTGTTCTCTATTTCAGGAATCGGTTGTGTATCCCTCAAAATGATGAGTTGAAGAAGAGAATACTTACAGAGGCTCATGACACACCCTACACTACTTATCCTGGAGCAACCAAGATGTATCAAGATGTGAAGAAGGGTTACTGGTGGCCAGGTATGAAGAAGGATATTGCAGAGTTTGTAACCAAATGTTTGACTTGTCAACAGGTTAAAGCAGAACACCAACGGCCATCAGGGTTGCTTCATCCACTTAGTATTCCAGAGTGGAAATGGGAAAGTATTTCGATGGATTTTATCACAGGTCTCCCTAGAGTTCAGAGAGGTTATAATGCTATTTGGGTGATTGTGGGCTGATTAACTAAGTCCGCCCATTTCCTTCCAGTAAAGGAAAGTACCACCTGAGATCAGTTGGCTCAGATCTACGTGAAAGAGGTAGTCAGATTACACGGTGTGCCCAAGACAATAGTGTCAGGCAGAGATTTGAGGTTTGTTTTAGCTTTTTGGACTAGTTTACAGAGAAATTTGGGTACCCATTTGGCATTCAGTACAGCCTATCATCCTCAGACAGATGGTCAAACAGAGAGAACGAATCAGGTGCTTGAGGACATGTTGAGAACTTACTGTATGGATTACAGAATGACATGGCATGAAATGTTACCTTTAGTGGAGTTTGCCTACAACAACAGTTATCAGTCTACAATAAAGATGGCGCCTTACGAGGCTTTGTATGGTAGACGATGTAGGTCTCCATTGCATTGGGATGAGATTTGTGAAAGGAGTGAGTTGAGTACAGCTCTTAGGCCAGAGATGACGCAGAAAATGATAGAGGATGTAAGACTAATCCGAAATAGAATGAAGCAAGCCCAAGATAGACAGAAGAGTTATGCCTACTTAAAGAGAAAAGAAGTGGAGTTCCAAGTGGGTGATAAGGTATTTTTGAAAGTTTCCCCTTATAAACGAGTAATGCGCTTCGGGAACAAAGGGAAGTTAGCACCAAGGTATATTGGTCCATTTGAAGAATTGCAACGAATTGGGAAAGTTGCCTACGGAGGGTTAACACTACCACCTCATATGGACAAGGTGCATGATGTCTTCCATGTCTCAATGCTGCGAAAGTATGTAAGTGATCCCTCCCACATCTTGAGTATAGAAGACGTCGATCTTGTAGAGAATCTTGTGTATGAGGAGCGCCTTGTACAGATTTTAGATCGGAAGATTAAAGAGCTCCGGAACAAGAGTATTCCGTTAGTGAAGGTGCTTTGGAGGAATCACAAAGTAGAGGAAGCCACATGGGAGACGGAACAAGACATGCGGGAGAGGTACCGGAGGCTATTCGTGTGAATTTCGGGGACGAAATTCTTTTAAGGGGGGGAGAATTGTAATATCCCACTTCAGGTACGTATTTAAGATTTGTCGTATTAGTTAAAAGTTTATTGTTTTAACTTAAATTGAGTTTGTATGTTGAGTTGGTTGAATTGTTGCCTTGAAATGGGTTGAGTTTTGGTGAAGTTGGAAATTTAAACTTGCCAAGGCGAAAGAAAGCCCTTGCCGCGGCGGAGGAGGAGATTGCACTACGGGTAGGTTACGCCTATTTCGCCCAGAGGCGACGAAAAATGCTTCGCCGCGGCGACGAGCCTAGGACAAAGATTCTTGAGTTTTCTAGAGAATTCTTCTTTTGGGACACAATGACCATTCTACCCCTAATTAGTAGGAAAAGTGGGGAGTAAAATGAAAGGAAAATTAGTAGAGATTGTGTTTGAATGGGGGTGTAGTTGTAAAGAATCAAAGGATATAGATGGAATTTCTAAGGAAGGACAAGGGCAAAATGGGAAATGAAGCTTATAATATGAACTAAAAAGAGTAAAGTGTAGAGAAAGCCTTTATTCATCTTCATTCCACCGCCTCTTCCATTTGCCCATATTCTCTCAATTTCTCCACCCAATTTTCCAAGAGTTCTAAGGGATTTAAGAGGGGTTTTGAGTAAAGATTTCATCTAAAGCTTCCTAAGGTAAGGATTCATGCTTTAGATGTGAGTTTTCTTGTATTTATAGTGAAGTCTTATTGTGTTGTTGCTGTCCTTATGATTGTTTTGAGTTGTAGAGAAGAGACAAGTCCACAAAGGGAAGGAAAAGTGCTAAAGAAGTCATCTTTGCACAAGGTAAGTAAATCCAACCAACTTGAGTTTTAAACAAGCTTTTTGTATAGAGATGTATGCATGATCAGTATGTAGTATGCTTGATGAGAAATTGAATTGAGATGAGTAGCTATTTTTGTAGTTGTTGGATAGATTCCATGTATGAGAAGTGTTTTAATGTGTATTGAGAATGGAATTTCAGATGAAGTTTGTGAGATGTTGTGTGAAGCTTTTTGGGAGTGCTTTTCTTGACAGGGAATTATGGTTGTTAGAGGGAGTTTTCCCCCATTTTGGATGGCTAGAGAATGAAGTATAGTATTACTTTTAGTAGAGTATTTATATGCACATGAGTTGCTTGATGAAATGCCTAGGAGAAATCTGCCCTGTCACTGCCGTAACTTTCTAGGTAATTTTTGGGCATCTTACGGTTTTAACTGGGCTGAGACCAAAACAGAAAAGTTGTAGCCCTGTTTCTAAGCTTTAAAACGAGACTAAAACCGTAGTAATCCGAGGTGTATAACGCAAGTTATGGCCGTTTTAGTGTGACCTGTGCAAAATGACGGGTTTGAGGAAATCTTATAGTTGGCATTTCATTAGTGCATTAGGGAGCATGAGCTAGCTCTACACTTTTGTTTATACACTTGAGAAGTAGTTTGAGATTTAGTAGAGAATTTGAGTATAAGCTACTTTAAGAGTTAAGAGAAAGAGAATAGAGTAGGTTGTGCGATGGGGAACCCGTGAGTAATGGGTAGAGTATTCCAGCATGTACGCCGCATTGAAAGAGCGGCATGAGTATCAGATAGAGAAGTGGTGTAGCCCGTGAGAGTGCATGCGGATGAGGGCTATACCCGAGTACCCGAGAGAGAGAGATTATATACTCACATGGCCAAGGGTTCGAATCCATGCATAAGGAGTCCGATCGGCTAGAGTGAATAGAGGTCACGTAGAGCGGGGAGTGAGTCCGGCCGTACCCCAGGTGAGATGGGGGTCGTGATTTATGAAAGAATTATGAGAAAAGAGTTTCTAAGAGAAAGAAAGAAAGAAAAGGAAAAGAAAGACGTACCCAAAGAGTTATTGAACGAGGAGTTGTAAGGAAAGAATGAGAGAGAGAGTTACGGGGATAGCATGAGTAGAGGATTTACTTAGTGAGCATTATTTTAGTGCTCACCCCGTTGTTTTCCCATGTTTTGCAGGACCTAGGTGAGGACACTGTCGGATGGATGTCGGCGTGCGAGGAGGAGTGGTTCCACGTCTCGATGTTTTTAATGACTTTTGTTTATGTTATACATTTTGTGTATAAATGTATATGTTTGTAAAGAATATGTATATATGTTTAATAAAAGAAAAACTTGGGCCCAATTTCTTTATGGTAGTTTATATGTATTTTATTATAATCTTTTGAGTAGTAGTGGCTATTACATAAATGCAACCAGGGGTACCAACTTAAATTTTGCTAAACCTCGGGTGGGAATATGTCATTTACTCTTTAATTTTTAATATAATAAAACTTTTTTATATAAAATTCAATGTTAAACTAGTTCTAAAAGTTTAAATTACAAAAATTCAAAAACATTTTTGTTTTCATAATCTCAATGGTACTGATCTCCTATTTAAATGGGTTCTTCTTATTGGCTTATGCAATTACCATAAGCAAATTAGTATTCTTTTTGTTTAGGGAAACTAAAACAATTTGGAAAGGAGTTTAAAAATGAGAAAATGAAAGGATGCTCAAAACAGTGCATCTTTAAAAATTAACGGGTTATTTGGTTTGGGGTAATGGAAGATGACGAAAACAATTTGGAAAGGAGTTTAAAAATGAGAAAATGAAAGGATGCTCAAAACAATGCATCTTTAAAAATTAACGGGTTAATTATTTGGTTCGGGGTAATGGAAGATGACGGTGATAATCTATCTAAAAAACACGATATTGCTGTGTTTGGTTTGTAGGTAATAAAAAAATCCGGTAATCTTTCAATGCAAAAAGTGTTTATTGTACGCTATTTGCATTGGAAGAATACCAGAATGTTAATTATGAGGGTGTTTTTGTTAAATTTTAAAGTTTTCTTGTGGGAAGTGTTTAACTACATTAACAAATGTAGGAGATTAAAAAATAATCTAAATATTTTTAGAAAATGTTTTAAAAAAATGTACCAAATAATTATTCAGTATTTTATCTAACTTAGATATATTTTTCAAATATTATACCAAACAGATTGTTAGAATCATATCCTATCATATTCAAATAATGTTTCAAAATAACATTTTTTCAAGTAACCTACCAAACAGGCTCATTAATTATTTATACTCATCAATCTAATTAACCAAATATATATTATAAAACATTCCCCTTAATCTTCAAGTTAATCTACCTCACTAATAATTCTATCTTTTCCGTAATACAACGTTCCCTGAATCAAACGGCCCTAAAAGTGTAAACAAAATGATTGCTAAGTAATATCAAAACATACTAGCCATGTCTTGAGGGGGTGATTTCCCATTTCCTGATGCAGATGTAGTATCCTTCACTGTTTCAGTAAGGTCAACAATTTGTGATACATCTTATGCACTTATATATATTGTTAGATAAACAAATTAATTTACCAGACTGATTATTACAAAAAGCTTAATTACGTCAAAGGATGCTCAAATATCTTTATCAGTACAAAAGTAAGTCAACATGTAGTTTACTAGGTAATATGGAATCATACCAGCCTGTTCTTGAGGACGAGATGCTTCAAACTCATCTTTTTTGTCATGCTGAATTTCCGTTGACATTTTGTGGTAAACACTGTAAGAGATTTTAGGTAATCAAATGTAGAATTTAATTTATATGACAGCACACATGAGATGAAACCCGTCTTTATAAAATTGTGTACTTTATAATCTTTCCAGTTCTAATTAAAAAATAATAATTATTCATAATATTAAGTTAATGATAAACATATATAAGAGGTTAAACTATCAAATTTTCGGGGATTTATCCAATGCAATTTGCATTTGAGACGGAAGCTAAACATATAAAAGTAAAGAATGTATAATATTTTGAAAGCTGATAAAAGGGGGAAAAAAATCACAAAATACAAATGTTTAAATGTACAATCCAACTGATTCCAACACATCACAAAATACAAATGTATACATGTATTTGGGCAGGATGATAATGAAGTCTTTGAGGCTTCAGTCCCATGAGATGAAGATGATGAACCTACCATTCACCTTTTTAAAATCTTGTAAATTTTGATATTCCTGATCTTGCCATTTATTTTACAGAAAAATCTAAGCTACTATTTTGAGAGAGAGAGAAAAGAAGAGGGGGCTGTTAATGTAAAAAAAAAAAAAAAAAAAAAAAGAAACACGAGTTGAAAGAGTTACCTTTTTGGGTACGTTGGATGCAGTATGCCAAAAGGAAAATTTGGAAATAAAGTTGTCAAGTAGACTGTAGAGAGAAGGAAAATGATGGTTTGGCTCAAGTACTCTTAACCAAAAGAGGGACTGAGGGAGATGATATTTATAGCAATTCTGGTGCAATAATTTAGCCAAAGGAAGATACACGAATAATAACCTCAAGTCAGTAAGTGGAGCCACTGATTAACGTACAGATTTCCTTGAAATAGTACGTAGATGAT
Source organism: Pistacia integerrima (assembly GCA_026225825.1). NCBI lineage: Eukaryota > Viridiplantae > Streptophyta > Magnoliopsida > Sapindales > Anacardiaceae > Pistacia > Pistacia integerrima. The sequence continues at coordinate 26,064,167 of CM047747.1, forward strand.
ATCGATAAATGCAGAGAAATTTACTTGAAAGACCTTTTATAACAGCCACATTAATAAATGACTAGCTTCCAACGCTTTTATAGATTTAAGATTACTGTTTAATTTGTACATTCATCTAGAGACTAGAGGTAGTGAAAGGAGTTAAGAGTGTCGAGTTAGTGTTATGCCAAAATCGTATTGTGTCAAATAAGCTTCGACCTCAACCTGACTCATTTAATTATTCGTGTCAAAGATCATTTATAGATTATCGAAATGTTGATCTCTCAATTGTCAAATTTATGAAGTCTGAACTCTTGACAATGAATATTTGTAAAACTATATGATAAAATTTGATAAGTTAATGTCATTGTTATTTCAATTTTAAACTATCATTAAAAATTACATTAAGTATTTTATAAAATTGATACAAATTATATTTATATGTTATGGTATTATATATATATATATATGAAATTAACTTTTAAATTCATCAAATATATCAAATTAAATTCTTAGGTTTTACAAAAAAAATGCCACAAATACATTTAATAAATTTTATATCTGTTATTTAATTGTACAAAGAACAAAATTAAGAAAGTTTGTATATCTTTTCATATATTTTATAAAATAAATATCATTTTTAAAATTTGTTTGTCAAATTAAACCACAGTAACGACTAACTTACTACCCACTGTCATAACTTTTCACTTAAATTATATATAGATGTTTAGATGGAGAATCAAATCTGAGACTGTGTGTCTATCCGCACTATCCCCAATTCGTTCTAATCATCTAGATTCTAGACTACTTATAGATGGGTCATATCAAAATATTTAAGCTAGGAAAAAAATATAAATATAAAAAATCTGTATTTTTTATGCATTATTTTAAGAGGTCGAAACATAAAAGTTAAATTACAACAAAAGTTATAATATTTTACTATAAAAACTAGGTAAATCTTTGAATATTTTATTAGTATAAATTTCATTGTAGTTTAATTTGGAGGTGTTGTTAGTTGTGTTGACTTAATAACTTATTCATTAGTAAATTTTTTTTGTTTTATTTTACACTCGTTAAAATATTATAAATTTATACCATATCATCAAACACAATCATAAATATATTAATTATAAAGAGCATTATAAATAAATATTCATATTTTTATATAACTTATACCCAATATATTATTTATTATAAATTTATCTATAATTGTATTGTTAAGTTTAATTAACGCCTTGATTCTCCTAAAATGAGTTTTTGGTATATATATATTGTAATTTTTTTAAATTATATTTTTCATTTTCAATTTATCGTACTATGTTTAAATTTAAATTTTTAACAAACTCAATATTTTTTTAATTTAAATTTTAGTTATTAATTATTAATCGTGTTATAAACAGGTTTGCTAGGGTTCTCAACCAAAACCCAACCCAATTAATAATCGTGTTGAGTTTTCCTACCTGAACTCGACCCAAATATTTTTCGTGTCAACCCAATCCATTTAAACCGTGTCGTGTTTTTGTCACCCCCTAAGTTGCATCAAGGTGTTTGTTTAGTTTAAAAGCATTTATCGTCTAGATATTAAGACAAATCTTAGGAGGGCTTTGTGACTTCTCAAACAGTTAATGTAAGTTAAAATCGTAAATAAATACCCTGACGCAAATATAATATGGAAAAAAAAAAAAACTTCATAATGCAGGTCATTGTGATCTCAAATTATATATATATATATAATCTCATAGAATCGTCCAGATATTAAGACAAATCTTAGGAGGGGTTTGTGACTTCTCAAACAGTTAATGTAAGTTAAAATCGTAAATAAATACCTGACGCAAATATAATATGGAAAAAAAAAAAAACTTCATAATGCAGGTCATTGTGATCTCAAATTATATATATATATATAATCTCATAGAAAAAAGAAAAACTAATGCCCTATTTTTATAGATAATCGTGATGCACTTACAGAATAACGACAAAAAAAAAAAAAGAAGGAAGCTTCTTATTATAAATAAAACGGTTGGAAAAGAAATTTAAAAACAAATAATAAAGGATGCTCAAAACAATGCATCTTTAAAAGTATAAATTAAAATGATAGTCAATATAAAAGGTAATATTAAAACGTATCATGCAAGTCTTGAGGAGGAGGTGTCCCATTCTCTAATTTTTCGTTTGATGAACCATTTTCTGATGCAATTGTTGTATCCCTCACTATTTCATAAACAACATTTAGTGATACTTAATTAACCAAAGTGATTATTAAAGAAATTTAATGATGTGATAGGATTGATGCTCAAACAATCATTCTTTTTAGGTTTAAAACAATATCACATTCAATTTAAGAGGTACTATCAGCTCATACCACCTTGTTCTTGAGGAGAAGATATCATACGTTCATCTTTCTTGTCATGTAACTAGATTTTTGGTGCAATGTTAATCCTCACTTCTTCGGTGGACATTTTTGTGGTAAGCGCTAAAGGAACTTTAGCTAATTAGATGTTTGTTGAATTTAATTTATAAGACACCATATTTGGGATGAAGTCTTTGTTGTGAGTGAATGCTGAAACGGCGTCGTACTGAGTTAAATGGAACGGTGTCGTTTTGAGACAGCTCCTGGATGATCCTGACCGCTAATTCAGAAGGAAAGCCAACAGCTGAGATCAAGCCTCCAGTCAACACTATAAAAGGATTAGGGTTTCCTGTTGTAACTGTAGATCGAATAAAAGTTTAGAGCAGTTTTCGTTTTTCTTAGAAAACTAGGGTTCTTTCTTTGGGTCTGATTTTCTGTGTGATCTGTGGGTTTCTCGAGTGGTTTGGGTTAATCAATCAAGGGAAAGAACTGCTGTGTTCTTGTTATAGGGATTTCCAGGTTAGAGGAGTCCTAGGGCAGATTACGGGTTCAGAAAGTGTTGTTCGATCTGGGTTTCTTGGAGAGCCTTTCTTTTGTAATCGTGGCTGTAATTGGGTGTTCTTTAATCATAGTGCAGCGAACTCTATTTCCAGAGTTCAACGTAGATGTAGCTTGCTCAAATCGGGCAAGTGAACCACGGTAAAGATCCTGTGTTGTTGATTGTGGTTTTCTGGTTTCTTGTTTGTTTCAGTTTGCATTATAGGTTGATTGCATAACAGTGGTATCAGAGCCATCGTCCTAGGGTGTAATCTTTTTGAAATCATTCAATTTTTGACAGATCGAAAAATTAGGGTTTGCTCGAAAAATTAGGATTTCTCATATTTTAGGGGTTTCTGAATCTAAAGGTTCCTAGAGTCTTAGAACTTTGATTCTTACTAAGTCTTGGGGTTTTCTTTGTGAGATTAGATCACAAACACTGGTTAAGGAGAGTAATCTTGGTCGATTCGTGATGCTGCTACTTGTACATTCTCTTTCGATTGTCTGTCAGATTTAAGGGAGGGTATATAGGCTGGAAACCGTGCTTGCCTTAAAAAGCGCAAGCGGTATTTGGCAACCACGGTGTAACAACGCCACTTACTCCTTAGACTGTATTACACTGTCTATATAATATCATGAGCACTACACGTATGGGGATCTCCCAATACGATGGGAAGATCGATTTCGGGAGTTGGAAGAAGAAAATGAAGGCTCGCTTTCACATAACAAAGTCGCCAGCCTTTGGAGAAGGATCCAAAGAAATGGTCCGAGGAGAAATTGAAGGAGAAGGAGGAGATTGATGAAGCTGCCTACAATCTGATTGTGATGAACCTCTCAGACAGCGTACTGAGAAAGGTTGATGGAATCGAAACCCCTCTAGGGTTATGGGGTAAACTCAAAACTTTGTATGCACTTCAATCTGCACCTAACTTAGATTTTCTCAAGGGTGCTTTGTTTTCTTATAAAATGGATAGTACTAAGACAATAGAGGAGAACCTAGATGAATTCCTAAAAATGACCTTAATTTTAAAGGGCACAAATCAGGAACTAAGAGAGACTAGTCTAGCCATGATTCTGTTAAACTCCATTACTGAGGATTATCTAGTTGTTAAGAATGCACTTCAGTATTACGGTACTGTTCCTAGTGTTGACTTGATTGTGGCTGGTCTTAAGGCTAGAGAACTTGAGTTGAAAGTCCAAAAACGAAGTGGGAGTAACCTGTTTGTTAGGGGAAAACCAGATACCTTTCAATCTGGTAAAGGCAGTCAACCTAGCCAGGGATCCAAAAACAAGAAACGGGGTAAATAGAACAATAAGCATAAGGCAGAGTCTAGAAAGTGTTTTTTCTGTAATAAAATTGGTCACCTAAAAAAGAATTGTTTTGAATGGCTTAAGAAACAAAAGCAGGGAAACACAGAGAGTAACCTAGCCTCATCCAAACACTTAGCTGAAGAAACAGAGGTCCTTATTGTCTTTGTTACTGACAATACAAGAGAATGGGTGTTAGATTATGGGTGCTCTTTTCACATGAGTCCCAATAGGGACTGGTTTCATGACTTTGAGGAATATGATAGGGAGACTGTGTTCATGGGGAACAACAATGCATGTAGAGTCAAAGGTAAAGGCAGTATAACCCTTAGACTCTATAGTGGGAAACTAATAAAACTTACTCATGTTAGGTACATCCTAGAACTTAAAAGGAACCTCATATCCTTAGGAACCTTAGATGAAGAAGGATGCTGTTACAGAGCTGAAAATGGGTGGCTGAATGTGTATAGAAACCATAATCTAATTCTGAAAGGAGAAAAAAGGAATGGATTATACATCCTATGTGGAGAATATTATTCTGATTGCCTAAGTTCTTCTTCTGTCAACCCAAATATGTCAGTAACACAAAAATGGCACCTTAGAATGGGACATATGAGTCAGAGGGGACTAGATATCCTAAGTAACCAAGGCATGTTAGGAAAAGACACTGTTGCAACCTTAGAATTTTGTGAAGCGCATTTTAGGAAAAGCGACCTGAGAGTTAGTTTCCCAAAGGTATACACCTGGCCAAAGGTTGTTTAGAATACATACACTCTGACTTATGGGGTCCTGAGAGAGTGAGGTCTCATGGGGGCAGTAGCTACTTTATATCCATTGTAGATGACTTTAGCAGAAAAGTGTAGATTTACACCCTTAGAACTAAGGACCAGGCTCTGTCTAAATTTCAAGAGTGGAAAGCCCTTGTGAAAAACCAACTAGACGAAGGTAAAAACCCCACGAGGGTGACAATGGATTAGATCTTGTAACAATGAGTTTGATCGGTTTGTAGTGAGCAAGGAATCCTAAGACATAGGACGTGAGAAGAACCCCTCAGCAGAATGGGGTAGCTGAGAGGATGAACAGGACACTCCTGGAAAAAGTCAGATGCTTGTTGTTCACTTCAGGGTTACTAAATACCTTACGGGAGGAGGCCTTGTCCCACTGAGCCTATCGATAAATAGGAGCCCCTCAAGCGCCATAAATTTCAAATGTCACGAAGAAGTGGTCGTGGGAAGAAAGCCTGGTTTAAGCCATTTGAGAATCTTTAGGTGTACAGCCTATGCACATACAGTGGCAGGAAAATTAGAGCCTAGATCCACTAAGTGTGTGTTCCTAGGATATCAAGATGGTACCAAAGGGTATAGACTCTGGGACAGAAAGTCACCAGGGGTAAAAATCATCATTTCCAAGGATGTGGTCTTTAATGAAGGAGAGTTCCCTTGTAAAACCAATGAACAGAACATTGGTACAAGCACCCCATCTGAACCCTCCAAAGATACAAGTGAGAGTACAACCATTGAGGTGGAGCCTATGGGTCAGCAGGCTAAACCACCTCAACCCAATGAGGAACATGCACCTGAAAACCAACCAGGATCAGAGGATCTTGGATCTGATAGTGAAGAAAATGAAGCAGATGCCTCAGAGCCCCAACATGCACACTTAGAACACTATCAACTTGCCAGAGACAGAATAAGGAGGGAGGTAAGACCCCCTGCCAGGTTTTCTTATGCTGAACTAATATACACTGCTTTGCTTGCAGGAACAAGGATTCAAATAACAGAACCAGACTCATATGAAGAAGCCATGAACTCTAAGGAAAGGGAAAAATGGAGGCAAGCAATGGAAGAGGAAATGAGGTCACTTGAGGTAAACAGAACCTGGTCCTTGGTCCCCAAACCCAAGGATCAAAAGCTAATCAAATGCAGATGGTTGTACAAGATTAAAGAGGGAATCTCAGCTACTGACCCCCTTAGGTACAAGGCCAGGTTAGTAGCTAAGGGTTACACCCAACGTGAAGGAATAGACTTCAATGAAGTCTTTTCCCCTGTAGTCAAGTATAAAACCATTAGGTTAATGCTCTCCATTATTGCCCATTATAACCTAAAGTTAGAACATATGGATGTTACCACTGCCTTCCTGCATGGTAACTTAGAAGAGGAGATTTATATGAGCCAACTCCTAGGTTTTATTGATCCCAAAAAACCTAACCATGTGTGCATCCTGCACAAATCACTGTATAGACTGAAACAGTCCCCGAGACAGTGGTATAAAAGGTTTGACAATTTCATTGTAAGTATAGGATACACTAGGAGTAGATATGATAACTGTTTTTATTTTAATTTGAATCATAATCTGCCTGTATATCTTTTACTGTATGTGGATGATATGTTGCTTGTGAGTAAGTCTAAGTCTAAAATTCATGAGTTAAAGGGTCAGCTTAGATCAGAATTTGACATGAAGGACCTTGGAAATGCCAAAAGAATCCTAAGGATGGACATTCTCATAAACAGGGACAAACATGAATTAATCATTAGGCAGAAATCATACTTAGAAAAACTAGTGACTAAATTTGGTATGGCTGACTCAAAACCAGTGTCTATGCCTCTTGCAAACCATGTTGTGTTAAACAAAAGCCAATGCCCCACAACTGAGTCTAAAATAATCAAAATGGAATATGTTCCCTATGCTAATGTTGTTGGATCTGTGATGTATGGAATGATCAGCACCAGACCAGACCTGTCCCTATTCTATTTCCTTACTAAGTAGATTCATGGCAAATCCAGGCAGTGAGCACTGGACTGCCTTAAAAGGTGTATTAAGGTACATTAATGGTACCCTGAATGTTGGTCTAAACTTCTGTAAAAGACATAATACACTTGACTTGGTGGGTTTTGTAGACTCTGATTTTGCAGGTGACAAAGACACAAGGAAATCCACCACCTCTTATTACTTTACCCTTGGAGGAAATTGCATTAGCTGGAAGTCACAACTTCAGCCCATTGTTACCCTCTCAACAACTGAAGTAGAATATATTGCTATTGCTGATGTGTTTAAGGAAGCTGTATGGCTGCAAGGTTTGTTAGCCGAAGTAAAACTAACTGATGGCAAGGCTACTGTATTCTCAGATAGTCAGAGTGCAATCCATCTTAGCAAGAATCCAGTTTATCATGAGCGGACCAAGCATGTGGATGTCCGCTTTCACTTTGTCAGAGACTTAGTAACACAAGGGGTAATCGATCTTGTAAAGGTTCCCAGAAGACAATCCACCGATATGGGAACCAAGGTTGTCTCACTGCAAAGTTCAAACACTGTTTGAACTTGCTGCATGTAAGATAACCTGTGAAGACCAGAACAATGATGGAAATGTTTGGGTTTGATGCACTGTGAAAGTTTAGCATTCAAGGTGGAGATTGTTGTGAGTGAATCTTTGAAAGCGCGTCGTCTTGAGTTAAATGGAGCGGTGTCGTTTTGAGCAGCTCTGGATGATCGATTCCAGCTAATTGAAGGAAAGCCAATGGCTGAGATCAAGCCTCCAGTCAACACTATAAAAGGATTAGGGTTTCCTGTTGTAACTGTAGATCGAATAAAAGTTTAGAGTAGTTTTCGTTTTTCTTAGAAAACTAGGGTTCTTTCTTTGGGTCTGATTTTCTGTGTGATCTGTGGGTTTCTTGAGTGGTTTGGGTTAATCAATCAAGGGAAAGAACTGCTGTGTTCTTGTTATAGGGATTTCCAGGTTAGAGGAGTCCTAGGGCAGATTACGGGTTCAGAAAGTGTTGTTCGTCTCAGGGTTTCTTGGAGAGCCTTTCTTTTGTAATCGTGGAGTGTAATTGGGTGTTCTTTAATCATAGTGCAGCGAACTCTCTTTCCAGAGTTCAACGTGGATGTAGCTTGCTCAAATCAGGCAAGTGAACCACAGTAAAGATCCTGTGTTGTTGATTGTGGTTTTCTGGTTTCTTGTTTGTTTCAGTTTGCATTATAGGTTGATTGCATAACAGTCTTCATATAAACTTGTATTTTATAATCTTTCCAATTTTAATTAACAAAAACATTTACTTATAATTATTCATAATATCAAGTGAATGAGAAACATATATAAGGTTAAATTATTGTAATAAAAAAATTCTTGATCATTGATGAGATGAAATTTGTGTTTGAGACAAAATTTAAAGGTTGTTATATTATTAAATTTCAAATTAACAACTTTTAAATTATTGGATTACATTAAATCAATGTTCAAGAATTTATGTTAAGAGGAGGTTGATTCTTTCAGAAATAGGTATAAAATTAGTAGTCTTGAGGGTGTGTCTTTTTGTTGACGTATAGCTCATAGAGGTTTAGTTTTTCATCGTGGGCAATTTTGTAATTTCTTGCCTTCAGTTTTGGGTATTATTCCAATTTTATACAAGGCTCACTTGCGATGATTAAGTAAGAAATGAGAGGTGGGTGGTTAAGGTCCATTTGGTAAGGCTTCTTTAAGTAGAGCTGTGGAAGAAGAGCTTATTAGAGTTGAACTTTTGTGAAAAAAAATTATTAGTTGTTTGGCTAACGAAAATGGAAAAGAACTTTCTAATATTAATATTTTAACATAAAAGAATAGAATTTTATAAAATTGAATAGGGATATTTTTTAAATTTCAACATTTTTAATAAGCTTCGGTTTCTCTGCTAGCCAAAAAAATTTATTTAAAGCTACAAGCACTTTTGAAATTCTTTTAAAATTGCTTGATTGCATTTTAAAAGTGTTTATAAGATTTGTACTAAGCTATTTTATGGCTCATGGAAGAAGTTCAAATTTTGAGCTTCTCTCATAAGCTCCTTTTTAGCTTATTTAGAGTATTGAAATTCAAAAAATATTCTTATAGACTTTTATAAATTTGATTCGATCTATTCTTGTATATTGAAACCCCTTTTTGGTTAATTAATATTCAAAAGCTTTTTACAATTTTGTAAGCAAACCCTAATCATAAATTTCACAAAAGCTCTAATCATATAAGCTCTACTTTAATAAGTTTTTCTTTCATAAACTCTACTTAAAAGAGCCATATCAAACAGAAATGAGAAAGCTAAAGGCTGAGATTTGGCTCTAGTGAGCAAGTTAGCTAGCTTGAGGGAGAACACACCAAGCGTTGAACAAGCTTCTGAATTGTATAAGTAAACAAGAACCCTAAGCACAAGAGAGACTGTAAGGTTGAGTGATTAAAACCTAGAAGGTGAGAAACTAAGACCACTATATCTTCATTGTTCTCTTTATTTAGTGTAATCATATCCCTAGTAGATATAACCATTTTCAATGAACCACTTAAAATCACTTGTGTATGTTTTGTTGTACTTGTTTGTTTGCTTCTTGATTTTAATCAATATTTCGTTTTATCCTTAATTTTCTTTCAGACAAGACTCTTTGATTAGCACTAAAAAAAGTAGAGATGACAATGAGTCAGGCTGGGATGGGGTACCCCCTGGCCCGAGACCGACTCGACCCTAATGACCCTAGCCCGTTACGGGGATGACGGGTAATGCCTAGGCTTGGTCGACAGGCATTTTGTAACCCCTAGTCTCATCCCATGTTAATTTCTGTAATTTATTTACTCATGGGCAATCTTTGATATATCTTTTTTTGTCATTCATATTAACTTAATTAATAATATATCCTGCTTTAATCATCATATTTCGTGTGTATATAGATTAATATGGTGGACAAGGGATTTTGGGTTTAACTAAATCGTAATTTATTGTTATCATAAATTCATTGCAAAATCAAATCAAATAAAACAAACTTTTAATTTTTTTTTTTTTTTTAAATGATAACTTAAACATTGAATGACATTTTCATTTTATTTATTTGGAAAATAAATGGAATGCAATTTAACATCATCAAATAAAATTACATTCTTGGATAGAGATAGGACTAAGCTTTAATTTTCAAGTCTTATAAATCTAGGCCCGTTTTAGTGGCCCAAACTACAAGCAGTATTGAAGTGTGAAACTAACCAGACTCGAATGGCTCAAGTCCGAAGCAAAATCAGCATAAAAGTTATTTTATTAAGGAGCTATTTGCTTTGTTTGATCACATATGTTTGTAAAGATATAAGGGTGCCTTAATATCAATTTTAAAAATAATTCTAATATATGTGGAAATATATTGCAGCTTGCTTCTAAGAAACCACTAGATAATTGCATCTGAGTCTTTGATATCATTCTTATTCACATATAAAAACAATAGAAAGCATTTTCGGTTGATGTTTTTATCTAGGAAATGAGAATAAATACCATGAATTGGGAAGAAGAATTTGCATATGCTCATAGCAAGTTACCATTTTGTTTAATCAAAGTAATATATATATATATAAAGAGTGAGTTGAGAAAACAAATTATAGAAATTAACATGGGCTTAACTCATACAAAAAATAACAAATTTAACAATGGCCGGTGTTAAAAACTTAGGCCGGACCAAGATGATGATTGTCTCGGGCCCGGCCTGTACCTAGGGTTGAGCTTTAAAACCGTACTAGGGCCTATGCCCATACCCACAAACACCGGGTAATGCCTGGCCTGTACAGGCTGGGTCAGGTTGGTTACCCAGAATTTCAGGTATAATTGCCATCTCTGAAACAAAGAAAGTTAATTTTGAAGTTTATTATATGGTTATGTTGAAATATTAGTTAATTAAGTAGATCTCATATAAAGTTAATTTTGATATTCATCTTGTCCATTTATTTTACCTAAAATCTTAACTAATATCAATTTCAAGAGCATTTTGTTCATCACGTGTCCTTCCAGAACTTATACGTAGGATATAGAACAATCTTAACTGCTATTCAATAATCAACATGTTCGAAGTACATAAATTATCTCAAAATAATGTGAAAATAAAGCAATAATAAAACAAAGAAAGGAAAAAAAAAAAAAAAAATGAAGAAGAAATGGGTTGAAAGGGTTACCTCTTTTGGTAGCTAAGGCGAGGATGCAATCTGCAGCTGCAAATTAACGGAGCTCAAGTTCTCACTTCTCAAGTGGAGTGTAGAGAGAATACAGATGGAGCTTTAAGGCTTAAAATACTCTTAAAGAAAGACCTCGAGATGGATTATAGAGCCTGTAATTAAAGTAGAAATGTCTTTCCTATAGAGCCAGCTGGATGGCATTGATAAGTGTGGGGCCAATTAACGTAGAGCCTTTAATTAAAGTAGAAAAATCATATATGATCTTGAGTAAGTGGACCTCAAGTCAGTACTCAGTAAGTAGAGGCATCAAGCCATCAACCAAAGCAAAAACGACAAACATGTCATCAATAAGTGGAGCTATCTACTGAATCTCTATTATCGCAAACCGTCATATGTGATATTTAATCAATTTTTTATTATAGTGGGCATGGCTTCAGCCTGACCATTTAAAATTTTTGACAAAAAAATATTATTTTTCTTTCTGTGTGAGTGATCAATGGATCACGAAATGAACGACATTACATACATTTATTGTTTAAGAAAAAAATCTTCAAAAAAGTTAAGGTGATTGCTGGCGTGAGTTGTTAACAGAGGATCTTGTGGAGAGATTATAGGGATTCTTTCTATCTGTTATTCGCTGTCCACTGATTATGGATTACCAATAATTCTAACCTAGATTTACAAAGCAGGCTATCTTTTCGAGACAAATATAAGACCTAAAACTAAAAGTCAATATATAGATCAATGAAGCCACTAATGAACGTATAAGTCTCTTTCAAATAGAAGCAGCCAGATGATCGATAAGTGTGGGGCCATAGGCGAGAAACACATGCATTCAATATCCATTTGATCAATAAATGGAGCCATCAACCTTATCTATTTCAGGAGAAGCTCCAAGTTATATTTTAGTTCTACACGAATAATGCTACACAACTTTCAGGTAGAAAGTGTTTGGTTTCGAAAATATTTTATTATAAAAAAGATAAGATAACAGTAAAATAGATAATTTTAAAAATTAATTAATAAGTATATGTACACATTATTATTATTATTATTATTATTAATAAGGTATTTTTATCCAAAATAATTAATCAATAAAGTTAAAGAAGTCATTAAACAAGTTGGGTTAATTGTTATTTGACATCAAAAGGACATTTGTGTCCAGAATTTTTTATTGATTATTTTGGACAAAAATGCCCCATATATACAATAATGATGATAACAACAACAACAACAACAACACACACACACACACACACATACACACACACACACACACACACACACACACACACACATATATATATATATATATATATATATATATATATATATATATATATATATATATATATATATATATATGTAGCATTTTTGTCCAAAATAATTAATAGTGAGGTTAAAGAAGTCATTCAACAAGTTGGATTAATTGTTATTTGACATAAAAAGGAGGAAATTTGTGTTCAAAAATTTTATTAAGGGTAAAATTGGAACAAAAATAAGATTATCTAGTAATCTTAAAATACCACATTGCGAGTCGGTAATCACATAACCCCCTATGGGTGCATTTGGATCGGTGTCATATAAAATAACAAGGGTAATCTTCGTTTATTTTGTAAGATTCCATTGTTTAGTTTGCAAGTAATAAAATATAACGGATATCTTTTATTGCAAATAGTGTTTATTATTGGTAATGTAGGGAATAATCTAATACCCTCCCCCTAAGGCGTTATTAAAAAATTACTAGGTAATCTAATTTTTATACCTATTTTGCCCTTAATTAAATACCATTTCGGACACAATTACCCTCAAATGTCTACCAAATAACCAATAGCTCAACCCTCATACATTTGAGAATTTAGTTAAAACACTTCAGTCATAAAAATGTTTAAAAGTTAACAAAATACCTCAAACTACCTAAAACCACTCCCGGCTGCCAGTTACCCGGCCATGGTGGCTGGCAGCCGGCGATCTATGGTCGGAAACGGCGAGATTTGACTGTTTCTTTATAGTCATTTCATGGCCAAAGATGTGGTTGTGAAACGGCCTTAGATCTGTGATCCATGGCCGAAAATGGCTTTGTCAGCACACGACTTGCCATATGTGTCATTCCATTGACTGTCGGTAATGGTGGCTTGCTGTTGACAATGGCTTGTGATGGGTGGGGGTGATTTTGTTACAAATTAAAGTTATAAATAGGTGGAGTGTTTTAGCAAAAATTCTAATGTAAGGGGTTAAAAGAAATGATAATAAAAATAATATTATATGAATATTTAAAAAGGAAGGCAATTTAGTAATTTAAATAATATACCATCCCATTTATCCTCTTAACCAAACATATAAGTATAATATATTCACCAATTTATTTGAACCAATCAAACACATTTCTCTAAATATTCCTATTAATCTTCAAGGTGATATATCTTTCTATTAATATAACATCCTCCGATAATAAAACATTATAAGATTCAAACGCATCCTATATCATCTTTCAAATTACTTGAGAAAGAAAAGATTACCGGAATCTTTTATTAGCATCTAAACCAAATAAGGTAATGACCGAATTAAAAGATAGATTACTGAAATAATCCTCATACCCCTAACCATACGTAATAAGGGTGGGAAAAACCAGTTAATTAAACCGGTTAACCATTTTTTGAACTGAACCGAATATCTGTTCAAGCAAAAATTTAAACCAAAACTGAATCGAATTATTGGTTGAACCGGTTTCAAACTAAGTAGTATAACTGGTTAGAAAAATCAGTTAACCAGTTTTGAGCTAATTTAAAAAAGAACAAATTTATTTGCTTCTGAAATTCAAAGTTGAAACTTTTAAGCACATGGGACCCAAATAGGCCAAACGGATCAATAATGTGGGCCGTCAAATGAGAAACTGACACTGCAGACCCATTTTGCATTGAAGACTGAAAAGATGCTAAATTTACAAGTATGAACTGGCAACTAGCCACCGAATCAAAGATGAAAGACTCTAGTTGGAGAAAGTTAAAAAGTAAACAAACGGAAGAAAGACTCTAAAGTGGAACTAAAGAGAGAAAATGGGAAATGTCAGAAAACTAAGAATAACAAATATTCTATTTCTATCCCAAGATCTTATTAGCATAATCATCATTGTAATCATATTAACATAATTAACGAATTATAATAAATAACATCACAACATAAATAGCTCTTGTAGCTCTTGTAGATACTCAAGTAATTCTTCAAAACCAGACACATTGACAAAACGTAATTGGAGAATATGTTTAATGCTTTGTGAAAAATAGAGAGAATAGTAAGCTTCGTTTGGTTCAAAATTTTGGGGTTTTGGAAAAAGTTTTTTGAAAAAAATTAAAAAAAAAGTTGAATTGGACGGGTATTACGATGTAGAATTTGTAAATTACTAAAATACCATTTATGTTTGTTTTTTTACAAAATACCCCCTATAATAAAACATTAAAAGTTAACAAAAATACCCCTAACCCACCCTCAAACACCCCGAGTCGGCGACCACCACCGGAGGTGGCCGGAGTCGCCTTATGGGCGCATGACCGGTTGGATCTTGCCGGTCATGCGTCGCTATGGCCTTTTCCGGCGAGATCCGCGGTAGATCTAGTCGGAAAAGGCCAGATCTGGCCGTATTTGCTCTCAACGACGGCCAACAAACGGTAGTCGTTGATGGTCAACGACGACCATCTGTTGGCCGTCGTGACCAAGTGTTATGGCCAAAGATCTGGCATTTTCCGGCCAGATCCACGGTGGATCTGGCCGGAAAAGGCTAGATCGGCGCACTCACAGGCAGTTCGAGTGGTAGTGCGTCATCCTACCAGATTCTGGCCATTTTCCGGTAGTGGTGGCCGGAATCTGGTAAATGTGGATTGTTGGGGTGTTTTTGTAATTTTAAAAAAATATTTAGGGGTATTTAATTAAATTAACAAATTTAGAGGGTTTAAAAAAATTAAATAATATTGAAAATAGTATTTCCAAAAATGAGAGATTTTGGGTATTTTACTGTTTAACTTTTTTGGGAATACCAAGAGTAGTATTCCCAATCTTGAACCAAACGGAGTCGTAGTTTTTTTGTACGGTAGATGTGTTAAGATTTTTCAATCAAAACTTTTATACTAAATAACGGAGATAGTGGTAACTGCCACAACCCAATTTATTCAGTATTCAAATTGGATGGGTCCCATCATAAGTGTTTCTCCCATATCTAATATCTCTCACTCACACATGATGGAACTATTTCTTTTAATACTTCTACAAGGTTCATATTTTAGTAAATATGTCTTGTGACTATGCATATATCGATAGCACATTAGTCATATATCTATTAGGAAGACATAATTTATCGAATTGTGAAACTTGGGTTGTATGTAATATACAATACCCTAAATTACTTATCACATCTTTCTCTAACTATCTCATTTATAATAAACAGTAGTTGTATTCATAATTATGTTTTGTCCTTACATAAAAAATAAAACATAATTATGTTTTATTTTTTATGTAAGGACAAAACATAATTGGTCGACCAATGAATACATATAATTATAATGTGATAATTCAAAATTATAATCTTTCTCTTGTCTCGATTCTTGTAACTTTCATTTAATTTGTTTTTCCAAAAATGTCTCAATAGATTGAATTTATCTTAATCTTTTGACAACACTTTAGGATATCAATCATTAAATAAAGTTTTCAAAAAATATAATAGAGTAATGATGGTACTCTATGAGATTTTATTCTTAAGAACTTAGAGTCTCACACAATATTAAAATTGAGATTTTTACTTTCATTACCCTTTTGGCCAATATTTTGCGCATATGGTATAAATCACATGCTACAACATTTCCTCATTTCCCATGGAGTGCATGTCTTTTTTTTTTTTAAAAAAAAAAATTATTGTAAATGTTGTACAGATTTTAGTTTAGACTTACCTAATGTCTAACTTGAATTTACTTTACATACTTTTAATTCATCATAACTTTAATCTAGCAATTAGATAGATAAAGTGATAAATTTTGATAATTTATCACTTATGGTTATATTTCGTTATGACATTATTTCTATTCTATTTTAGGTAATGTTGGGATCAAATTAGTTTACCAGAAGACTGAACTTAAAGTTGAAAACCACTTCTATCTATGAATGAAATATTTGATGTCTTAACTAGAGGTCTTATGACCTGTTTATCTTTTTGTGTACAAGCTTAACTTGTTTCAATTATATTGTCATTTTGATTTATACAAATCTCTTCTTAATGAACAATCTATTCATCTCTAGTACCTCAACTTGAAGTAGACATTGACCTAGAAAAGTTTTTCATCTTGTTTATCTCCTATTTCTTTCCTTACCTAAGATCTAAGGTACTTACAACGGTTACATCCTATAGCCCTACACAATCCAAAATGACTCGGTACTAAAAATAATCAACAAACAAAATTTTAACAATCCTAAATCATTGCCTCCTCCTTGGCTTTGTTATCAGAGGGACATGATCGATACACACAAAGAGGAGATATGCAGTGATACAAAATAAAATTAAACAAATTGAAATCTTAATTTGTTAACGGCGACAAAGTCACACTAAAATCAGATTAAGAATTAAAATATTCTAAACTTAATTGACATCCGTGACAGAGTTAGATTGATAGTCAATTAAGAGTAGAAACTTTAAAATATGATTGATATATAAAATAAATGTAAAATATAAAAGATTGGAGATTGGAAATTTCATTAATTGAAAATAATTTGAACACTTCCTTGCTATTCCAAATTTCTTCTATGAGTAGCTAATGAGATTATTATACATGAGAAAGAGTTTGGATACAAGAGAGTTTTTAGGTTACAAAAAGCTTGCCTTACATGAAACGAGATACGAAATTTATAGACTTTTGAGAATACCGTACTATCACATGAATGCTATTGAGTCACAAGTGATTTTTTTTTTTTTTTGGTCAGAACTTGATAGAACATCAAATATCTCCATTCGCAGAGAATATTTGTCTTATCTTTGTCATGCCAAATATTCCTTGGTTCATATGTCATTTGTGAGAAGACACTTTGACAATTTTCTTTGGCCATTCTTCTTTTGAGAGAGATCGCGATTTTGAATTGTTTGGAGTAAATTAGATGTTTCCATAACAGTCATCTTCATTACTTTGGGCAAGATTGATCGAGGCACTGGAGCTTTGGTTGGAAATATTTGATGCTCTGTCAAGTTTTGACCAAACAAGAAAAAAAAAAAAAAAATCCATTTGTGACTCAATAACATTCATGTGATATTACAGTATTCTCAAAAGTCTATAAATTTTGTATCTATTTCATGTAAGACAAGCTTTTTGCAACCCAAAAACTCTATTGTATCCAAACTCTCTCTCATGTATAGCAGTTTCACTAGCTACTCCTAGAGGAAATTTGGAATAACGAGTAAGTGTTTAAACTATTTTCAATTAATGAAATTTTGAATTTTGAATTTCCAATCTTTTATGTTTTATGTTTATTTTATATATCAATCATATATTAAAGTTTCTATTTTTAATTGACTCTCAGTCTGGTTCTGCTGAAGTTGTAAATTAAGTCTAGAATATTTTAATTCTTAATCTGATTTCAATGCGGCTTTGCCACCGTTAGTAGATTAAGATTTCAATTTGTTTAATTTTATTTTGAATCACTGTATATCTTCTCTTTGTGCGTATCGAACCTACCCGCTCTAGTTATAATAAATTAAAAAAAAATTCATGTGATATTTATTATTAAATTAAATTAAATGTAATATTATATAATTAAAATATTAATCATAAAATATATTATAATCATATTTATTTATAATATAATAAATGTATTAACTAATGATTTAATAAAATAAAAACAAAATTAATAAGCGGCTGATAATTGCGGGTGGTGAAGGGCTGTTGCATCAATTGGAACGTCTGGTGACAAACCCTCTCTCATCGTTGGGATTGTGGGACGTTGTAAAGAACCAGCCGATAATATTTTTTTATTATTTTATATATTAAATAAATATGATTGTAATGCATATTGTTCTGCATGTTTGGCTTACTATTTTTATCCCTATTCTGGATCCTATTCTCCAAATAATGTTTGGCACATTATTCCCGAAATATTACCCTATTTTTTTTAATTACATTTAAACCCCATAAGGTTATTAATTTCACTAAATACCCCCTAAAAAAAGTTTAAAAATTAACAAAAACACCCCCATCAACCCGACTTATCGTTAAGGCAACCACCATCGGTGATAAGCGGAATGCATACAACGGCCTAACTTTCGACCATAAATGGCGGAAGTTCACCGCCATGTGGCCTTTTAGGCGGATCCACCACGGATCGGCGAGAAAACGGTAGTCGCCCTCGGTGTTGCCCGAAAGAAATGGTATCGTTGGCGTCAGCGACGGCCACATCTTTGGCCGCGACGCGCCAAAGATGGCCCTAGTTTGGCCTTTTCCGCGTCGGACGGCCATACAGGCATCAGATCTGGCCTTTTCCGGCCAGATCCACCATGGATCGCCTGGAAAAGGCCAGTAACGCACGTGTTCAGGCACGCTACGTCAGTGCCGTCGCTACCTCGGCAGTTCCGGCGGTGATGGCGGAATCGACACCGCACGTGGTGGGGGTGTTTTGGTCATTTTATATGTTAGGGTCTTTAGTTAAATTAGTAAACCTAAGGGCTTTTTCATAAATTTTTAAAATTTACCTCGTAATACTCCCCTATCCAATAACTCAATACTATCCCTAAAATCCTATCCAAAATACTAAACCAAACGCACCCGTTATCACTATTTTAGTTGTGTAACATTATATTTTTATTTAATACTTAAATAGTTAATATTTAATATTAAAAGATAAAATAATAATGGGTCTATTTGGTTTGTCATTTTGAATAAGATTTTAGAAATAGTATTGTATAGTGGAATAGGGTGATTATTACATGGTTAAATTTAAAAATTAACAAAAAAAAAAAACACTAGATTTGCTAATTTAACTAAACACCCAAACATATAAAAATTTAGTAAAATGATAAAAACACCCCCACCCTCGATAGTATCAGATTCCGACCACCACCACCGGAATTTAGCTTTACGACGCAGACAGGTCGGATCTGGCTGGTCGTGCGTCGATTTAGCCTTTTCGACCCGGATCCACTATGAATGCAGTGAAAAGGTCGAGCTCCGAACCATCGGCGAGCGCAAAAAGTCAAATTTGGCCGTTAGAGGCTAAAGATATGGCCGTCTTTGACGGTCAACGATGGCCAGATGGATCTGCTTGGAAAAGGCCAGATCGACGAATTACCGGCATTTCTAGTTATTTTTACACCGTTGTGACATATTTCGACGGTGATTGCTGGAATATAACAACTATAGATGGAAGGGGGTGTTTTTGTTAATTTTTAAACTTTTTTTTTGGTTGTTTAATAAAATTAATAAACTTAAGGGGTTTAAAGAATTTAATAAAATATAAAGAATTTAATAAAATATAATAATATTTTCTATATAACGAAATAAATAGTTATTTTGGGAATATGATTGGAAATATGATAGGAAATAAAGAGACGAAGGGACCCAATGTTATATGCTATTGAGGATTAGAGCCTTTGGGGCTGGAAATTATTCCATCATTTTTTAAGGACTTATCAAATCTGTCAAGCAAAAATTGGAATGAGGATTCCATTCTCATTCTCTTCATTTCTATCGAGCAAATGCCACTTATTATCAACCTTTAGAAGAACCCATAACTTAAAATTTGCTTGAAAAGCATGAAGAGATCTTTTCTGAGGTTGAACTGTGATTTTCTTTTTTGTTTTATTGTGGCTGCCTGTCATTTTAAACGGACTTTTATGTGCGACTGTGTATGCCGAGGGCATTTAGTTTTTATGAGGTCTAAGGGGTATGCATTGACTTCGAGTATGTAATAGTTTTTCTTCATACATAGTTTTATTTTTTTTATTTGTTTCGAGTAGAAGCTGCTAGATACTGAGTTGGTATTCACCTTTTTTTTTTTTTTTTAAGTAAGGCATGAAAATTACTGTTTCAATGTACATTTTACGGGAGAAACGCTTCCACAATTGGCTGGAAAATGCAAGAGACTGGGCTATTAGCCGAAGTAGATTTTGGGGCACGCCTCTTCCTCTATGGATCAGTGAAGATGGTGATGAAGTTGTGGTTATGGATTCTGTTGAAAAACTTGAAAAGCTTTCTGGTGTGAAGGTTCATGTCTCTTCTCTCTCTCTCTCTCTCTGCTTTTTACGGTATTGTAATATTGTGTTTTATCTAGCTGCCATTGTCGGTTTAACTTTTAGATGGTTTGGTTGGTCAAAGGAGTCTGGGTACTAAACTATCCTGCCAACCCCCACTCAAAAAAGAAAAAAAAAAAATTGGTTTGTGTGTGTTAAGAGGGGAGCAGACTAGTTAAAGATATAATATCTATTTCAGCTTGTTGGTCAAGGTGTCTTTGGGAAGACCGGGGGTTACTGTTGAAGTTTGTAAGAAGAAGAAATGTATCTTATGTTCGGAGGATGCTTGCACAAAAGTTCCATTTTTTTTCCTATCAATGTTGAAGTCTTGACAGCAATATTTCTTCTGATGATTATTTGCTTTCAATTAGCACAAACTATCTACCTTTATCAGTGAAGTTGGACAAGTTGCAGTGGCCATCTCCCAGTTTTAACTTCGCCTTATTTATGACCTAGGTGGTTATAAGTGATTCATGCCTTTACTCATTAGCCAGGTTTTAAAGGGCTGTGAGGGTAGTGGGATAGATTTTACTTTGAAGTCTACAAAGCCAAAAAGAAATTGTAATTTATGGATGATAATGGTATTTGGCTATTGTAGGTGCAGTATTTTTGAACCAGAAGATGTTGGAGATTAGGTGTTGCTCGAGTTTTCTTTACTAATCATAGAAATGGATAAAGCTAATGTCAGCTCTATGGATCCTCAGCTGATTCTATCTTGCATTTTCCTTCTATCTCCATCCCTTGTTTTATTTTTCTTGGCTGGGTACTTCAGTTCTTGTATTAATGCCTCCTTTTTTCCCTAAAGTTTCACACTCTTAAACAGAATTATCCCTTTGAATTTTGGCTACTTTGAATGGTATTGGGGATACATCAATCTGTAATTAATTGTTTTACTGATTGCTTTTGTTCACTATTATCTAGGTGTTTGATTTGCACCGGCACAATATGGACCACATCACAATCCCTTTGAGTCGGGGTCCAGAATTTGGTGTGCTTCATCGTGTAGAAGATGTAAGACTACTGATCTGGTTATTATGAATTAATGTGTTTATGCTTTTATGTTGTCCATTGTATGCATGTTATGAATTTTAAATTTTTTAACTGTTTTTAATGTGATATATGGTTTTATTCTTGCAGGTGTTTGATTGCTGGTTTGAGAGTGGTTCTATGCCTTATGCTTATATTCATTATCTGTTTGAGAATGTCGAACTCTTTGAGAAAAACTTGCCTGGGAATTTTGTGGTTCTATGCCTTATGCCTTATGCTTCTCCATCTTTTTAGATCTTTAGGCACACTATAAACATCAGTTGGCAATTATGTAAAAATGTAATTGTTTCTAAATCACAGTTAATTTTGTGGCCAACACATTCTTTCTATTACCTGTGGCAGAAGTGATTGGATTTATTTGATTGTTGGTATGACTTGCTGAATTTTTTTTTTTTATGGTATGAGAGTGGACTGAAGTGAAACAATTTTGAAACATATGATTGCATTACTTTTGGCTGTCTCAATGATTACATTAATTCTCACAGTGAGGTTCCTGCATTTTTAATCTCTGACATAAGAACTGTCTAAGTTCTTGTGTTGAAAGAAACACCATTGATATTGAACATGTCTCTTATGTGAAGATCCTGGCCTTTTATTTAGATGTTTTTTTTTCTTTTTTAATAATCAAATGTGTGGTGTTTTCCAATCTACTGATTGTACAGAAAAGTGATAACAGCCTATCACATCATATTCCTTCTTCCCTCCTCCCCAAACATGGGGGAGATAGGTATTATTATAGTTGAACTTTCTCGTGGATATTCATCGTCAGCTCTTTTCCTATACAGGTTCTATACTCTCATGGTGTTGTCTACTGCGTTATTTGGGAAACCAGCATTTAGGAATCTCATTTGCAATGGCCTTGTCCTTGCTGAGGATGGAAAAAAGATGAGTAAAAAGCTGAAGAACTATCCATCACCTGTAGAAGTGATTATTGATTCCTTTTTTGTTCCTTTGTTTATAGCGTAGCATCATGTCCCATATTTATGCTCTCTTTTCTCACGTTATCTTGCAGGATGCTTTAAGATTGTACCTGATTAATTCTCCGGTTGTGCGTGCTGAGACCTTGCGTTTCAAGAGAGGAGTTTTTAGTGTTGTTAGTATTTTTTATCAATTATTATATATTAACTTATGTATCTATAAAGTTTTATTTGATCTAATGTGTTTTCTTTTTCTTCATCGTCACTAGTGCAAATCATTTTTTTTCTCAGTTGCTTAAGCTGATCTCTCATTTAAATTTTCACCCAGGTCAGAGATGTTTTCCTTCCATGGTATAATGCATATAGGTTCCTCGTTCAGAATGCAAACAGACTTGAGATAGAGGGAGGTGTAACCTATGTTCCAGTTGATCTTGGAACTCTTCAAAAGTCATTGAACGTGCTTGACCAGTGGATCAACTGAGCCACTCAGAGTCTTGTTCGTTTTGTTCACCAAGAGATGGATGGATATCGACTTTACACGGTAAAGCTTGCTATGTAACCTAGTTATTACAGTTAATTTGTTATGTTTATATATTGAAAGATAAAAATGTATGACCTCATTCTTATAAAAGTTGCTATAATTTTTATTGTTTCACAATAGTAACTAAATTTGAATGTTGAAGTGCCTGGTTTTGATAAATGTATTGTGTTGACACAACACGTTGACATAGGTCTGGCAAAATTCTGTGTAACCTAGTAGCACGACATGAAGACATTTGATAAAGATGGTGTTCGGCTGTAGTTTTATTGAGTCAATGAGTAATGCGTCAATCTTTTGAGAAAAATGGTTTAATGGATTAGGCTTGGGTTACACATTAATTAATGGATTTGCATTTTCATAGACCCCATAAGCTAATTGGTTGAGTTTGGATGAAAAAAATTTGACACAACAAAAATATGATACGACAAAAACTCATTTCAATACGACTATTGCTAGGCCTACCTTGACATTAAGTTTCGAGCTATAAATTGCACAGACAAAAGTTCTGGGCTGGTTTGTGGTAGCTTTTGCGTTGATAAGTAATTATTATTGATGCACGATGTTTACTACTTTTGCACTTTTGAGTTTTATGTTATAAGATTTCTTTGTATGTATGTGAGGTCTAAGGCGTTAACCTCTCTCTCTCTCTCTCTCTCTCTCTCTCTCTCTCTCTCTCTCTCTCTCTCTGTGTGTGTGTGTGCGCGCGTGTGTGTGTGTGTTAACCTCTCTCTCTCTCTCTCTCTTCTCTCTCTCTCTCTCTCTCTCTCTATGTGTGTGTGTGTGTGTGTGTTCATGTTCACGCTAAGCAGTTAATTATTTTGCCTATGAAAATATGATATTAAATGACAGATGGATGTCACTTTATTAGATATCCTTCTACGTTATTATAACTGTTTTTAGTAATGTTGTTATTTTGTTGAACTACTGTTCTATTTCTTTTACCTATGTAGCAATGTTATAAGAGGTAGTAGCCACTAATAAACACATACTTCTTCTCTTAGGTTGTTCCGTATCTCTTGAAGTTTCTTGACAACCTTAAAAATATTTATGTGCTATTCAGTCGTAAGAGACTGAAAGACCGAACAGGAGAAGAGGACTGCCGCACAGCACTTTCGACTCTTTACAATGTATGGTGTCACTAAGTCTGATATATTGTTGTTTCACTCATTAGGCATTGGATACTTTCTTTTTGCTTGAAACCACTTTCGACTCTTTACAATGTATGGTGTCACTAGGTCTGATATATTGTTGTTTCACTCATTAGGCATTGGATACTTTCTTTATGCTTGAAACCATGATAGTATAATAGTTTTATATATTATACATTGCTTTATTTAGTTTGATAAAAGTTAAGTGTGTTCAAGGATAAAGGGATGTTTTGTTATCTTGCAAAGCTTGAGTTGAATTCCTTTGTGGTGAAATTGGATTTCATCTCCTTGACAAATAAATTACTCATTCAACTGATTTGTGAAACATGATTCTACGTTACCTGCTGTTACAAATCCTAGCTACCATGCTCCACTAGTGTTTATGTTACTTTTGATTGATATGTGATGCCTCCTACAAATCTTTAATCTAATTCTCTGAATGCTCGTTTTGAAACTAAGCTCTGCCTTCTTCAGAGGTGCTTAACAAATATTAGTTAATTTCACACTCCACTCCATATCACCACCATTGTCATTGTGGTTGCTGTCGTTTAACCGTGGATGAGATGTGATGATAAGTTATTTTTTTTACATGTTTTCTTCTTTTGTGGGTTCTCAGGTGCTTTTAACTTCTTGCAAAGTGATGGCTCCATTCACACCATTCTTCACGGAAGTTCTTTATCAAAATATGAGAAAGGTCTGCAAGGAGTCGGAGGATAGCATTCACTTTTGCAGAGTTCTTGAAGAAGAAGGAAAGGTTCTGCTCATCCCTAGCCAAAATTTAGTGAACTTCCAACTTAGGGAATTTACTTTTCAAAAATGTTTAGTTAATGATTTAATCCATAACTTATGGACAGAAGCTGAATTTTATAATAGATTTAATTGAAACTTTTTCCTTTTGGTGTCTTTTCTGCTATATAATTTCATTATTTCTAATTGTATCTCAGAGGGATGAACAAATTGAAAAAAGTGTTTCAAGGATGATGACGATTATCGATCTTGCACGTAATATTCGAGACCGTCACAACAAGCCTATAAAATCACCACTTAGGTGTGCTTCTAACTTATCTTTTCTTCCACTATGTCTTTAATTGTGTTTTTGGTCCTTTTCTTTACCTCATTTCCATTCTCTTTGTATTTTTATTTTTTAGTTTATACACCCACTTCATTAGTTGTGTCTATGGAACTGCAGGGAGATGATAGTGGTTCATCCTGATACAGACTTTCTTGATGACATAACTGGAAAACTCAGAGAGGTTTGTGAATAAAGTGGCAACCCTGTATTATATACCACTTAGTTTCTACCCACTTAGAGAAGTAACCTTGTGCTGTTCTGCTGATTCTTTGGTTCCAATAATGCAATTTTTTCTAATGTACTCCCTTTGCCGTCTTTTTTTTTTCATGCTTTCATATGTAGCTTATTTTAAGGTTTGGTTTGTGTAAGGTATGTTTACTTTTATTTCAAATTGGCTCATTTGTATAATGGGTTTTCTGTTCACCTAAAAGATTTCATATTAGTCACTTGTTTGCCTACTGTGCCCCTTTTGATGCTTCTGATTTCTTTGTTCTTTTAATTCCTGATCATGGCATCTTTATTTTTTCCTACCAATTTTTGTATTTTAATGCAAACCTTAGATCATTGATAAAGCACCTAGGGTAAATTTCTATTAGAAGGAAGAAATAAAGTACCAAAGATGTGTAAACCCAGAATTTCAAGGGAACTAATAAATTGACATTTTCTGCCCTCAACATACAAAAAATAAAGATAAGAGACTACAGCTTAAGACTGCAAATAATATCCAAGATGTGTTTCTTTTAAGAGCCCATCTGTACTGTCCTTGACCCAGTGGAGAAGAGAAGTTCACGGATAAGAGGAACTATCTTTTCTGCTTTATAGATAAACAACCAATATGTTATTCAGAAGAAGAGATCGTGTACCCAGGATAGTAAGCACTGTGCTTGATACGAAGAAATAAGGAGTAGCATTTCCAATTCTGCATCTATTTTAAGTGTTCCAGACCTGTTGAATTAAGAAGTAAAATGTCATTCTTTGGATTTATTTTAAAAAAAGAATCTTTTTAAAACAAAATTTACTTGTCAGGAGGCTACTAATAATTCTTTTGAAGACTATGTGCTGTGGCGATTGCTTTGGAATTTTCTATGAAATGGATCAGTAAAATGGTTCTCAGAAGGTTATTGGCCTTTAGCTTAAAGGAAGCTGATTTTCATAAATTGTGTCCCTGAAGTGCTTGGATCAGCCATTGGAATTGAAGTACTAGAAAAAGAGGTAGTTTCATGCTTAATGTAATGGAAGCTGATTTTCATAAATGTGCAACCATCCTTGAAGTGCTTAGATTAGCCATGTGGAATTGAAGTACTAGAAAAAGTACTTTCTTGCTTAATGTATTCTTGACAATTATATGTGTTCTTGGCTTTGATTTTGATATAGCTTTTCTAAGGTCTTCTTGTATGATTCTTATTATTACTGTTCAAAAACTTTGGCAAGATATAGTCTGTAGACAAAGTTAATTCTTTTCCTACTTTCTGATAGATGTAATTTTGTTTTAATTGCAGTATGTGCTAGAGGAGCTCAATGTAAGATCGCTTGTCCCATGTAATGATACATTGAAATATGCTTCTTTACGTGCAGAACCTGATTTTAGGTATGTAAATTGTTTATAAGTGCCTGGATTACAGTTTATGCTTACGATCAGTCTTATGTGATTATTTTCTTCTAGTGTGTTGGGTAAGCGACTTGGTAAATCAATGGGAGTTGTTGCGAAGGAAGTCAAAGCAATGACTCAGGGAGATATCTTAGCTTTTGAGAAAGCTGGAGAAGTAACTATTGCTACACACTGTTTGAAGCTGACTGATATTAAGGTGCATCATCTTGTGTTGGGTTTTGTATTTTTCTATATGGGTAACCTCTATCTGTGTTTATTGAATGCCATTTGGATAAAAAGGTGTCTCAATTTTGATTTAACAAGAGTTTCCTTAAAATCAAGTGCCAAATGGATTTTTTTTTTTCGCTTCTGCTTCTATTTCTTCTTATCCAAAGTATTGGAAACTATTTCTTGGACTTGGAGGAGTATTGGTTAAAATGATAAAATTTGAACTCATTGTGTCCAAACAATGGGGATGACCATACACCGCCAGGCCTAAACCTCCATTCATTACTGATAATGCCAATTGTCAATTTTGTCTGTCTTAAACTTTAGGTTGTGCGGGAATTCAAACGTCCTGATGGTGTGACTGAAGAGGATATTGATGCAGTTTGAGATGGTAAGTGTTGTTAATGATATTCTGATGAAGATAATTTTGTGTATTCATAAAAGAAAGGGCATTCTGATGTAATGTATGTTGTGTTTGTTGTACATGACTTATATTTTCTATAATAATGCTTATGCCTACTCTCCTATCTTTTAGGTGATGTTTTGGTGATCTTGGATTTGTGTCCAGATGAGTCACTGTTTGAAGCTGGTGTTGCTCGCGAGGTATATTTTGGTTAATTTGCTGTCTATTCGCCTGTACGTATGTATGTATGTTATGTATATTGCACTTGTAGTGCGTTTCTTTCTGAAATGAACAACATGCAGTGATTGAACTATGTTACAACTCTTGGATAAGGTCATTTATGATGTTAATAAGCTTTCCTTTTTACAATTATTCTGTACTATGAGATTCATTGGAGTATTAATGATCTGTCTTCCTCTTTGTGGCTTTCAATTACGAAACATTTTTAGGGGAACTTTTTTTCTATATTCAAAGATATTGGCTAATTAGTTTTCCGTTATTCTGTTGTGTGGTACTTTTCTTTTTTCTTTCTTCAAGTGACCATTCACTTGCATTGTATTCTACTAATTTCCATTAAATATAATCTTAGTTCCGTTTCTTATAAAAAGAATAAGTGTCAGTGACTCATTTGATAAAGATGAGGAGATGTGCCCTAATAAATGGGTTTTATTAAATTCCTCCTATGTAGGTTGTTACTAGGATTCAGAAATTATGGAAAAAGGTTTCCCTTGAACCTACAGATCTGGTGGACGTTTACTTTGAGTCCTTGGATGAAGACAAGTCATTCTCGCAGCAAGTTTTGAATTCTCAGGTGAATCCTCCATTTTCTCTACCTTATTAATTTCTTGATGTTAAAAACGCTTTTTGATTTTTCAGTTTGATTTCCTTGTGAACATAAATATCTGGACTAACTATTTGTCACTGTACTTTTTGTTGCTTGAGAATTCATCATTACATCGAAATAATAGATAGAATCAATTTTTGGTGCTAGGATTGTGATTTTTATTGTTAAGTCATTTCACAAAGCCATTAAGATTTGAGAATGAGTAAGGCTAAAGGATCACACTTGTAAAACAGCTACCATTTTGTATCTAAGTGAGGCTAAAATTTTATTAAAAAAATTAAATTAATTGAGGTGGTTTTTTAGCATCAATCTTTTCCTCTCTCTCTTTTGCCCACATCATATTGTGAAGAACTGCACCATAATAGTGAATTATTTCAATATTTTCTGAGTATATTTATAATTTTGTCTTGATGTGTAAGCTGCTCATAGTTTGTACTTTGTAGTACCTATCCTTTAGAGCTAAATTGTCATTGTTATGTGCAGGAACACTATATCAAGGATGCAATTGGTTCTCCATTGCTTCCTGTCACCATGTTGCCACCACATGCGGTAAGCTGCTTTAAATAATTATTGTTTGATCTATTGAATAACTACTGTTTAATTTAGATTGGCTGTTTGTGTTATCTTATTAATATTATTTATTACATGCCATTTTTTGCATGTTTCTGAGGTGTGTGTTCAGTGTTAGAAAAGTTCTAAGGTTCCAAAATCATGTATGCATACAATAATTATGAACAATGTCAATAAAAAGACAAGTTATTTGATCTCTTATAAATAATTTCTTTGATTGCATTATGGAAGCTAGTTTCTGTTTTCTATGTTTAAAAGGATTATGTTTGTTAGGGTTGACTTATTCATTTTTTGTGTAATGGGTTGTGTCAATTTCGTTAAATAAATTTGTTCTTTTTGGTTGAACCTATCTCATAATTCCAACTTATTTGCTGACATGGATAATCGTTTATGACTAGTTTGATATCTAAGTAAATTATTATGGTGGGAAAGTGGAGGATATCATTGTAACTTAAATCAATGGAATTTTTGTGGTAAAATTGTGTTAATTTCTTTTCATTAAAATTGTATGTATATTATCAATTTACATACAATTATGAAGAATTAGTGCAGTAGATTGGATTTTCTTTAAATGGATGAAGTCTGCTGAAGTTGTATCTACGTGTGGTGATCTTCTGTATATAAAATGTATAAATGGGTTGGATGGGGTTGGATTTGTATGAAAAGGTTGAGTGGGTTTAATTTGTACCAAGAAGTTGAATTTTTGGAAACAGGTAAGTGGGCAAAGTATGTAAACAAGTTACGTGGGTTGTATCTTGTCATGTTTTGGTTTAACCCTCGCCTCAATTTACTTGACAGAACATACTTGATTTGAACCAAATTTGTAAAATTGCCAAGTTCAAAGACCTGCCAAATATTATTTACCAATTCTTTTTCCTGCACTATCCTAATATGTTCTTTATAAGTACCTTTCCTACAAAATGCAGGTCATCCTTGGTGAGGAGAGTTTCCATGGGATATCTAAAATGTCGTTTAAGATCAGCTTAGCGAGACCTGCTCTAGCGTTTGATTCAGATGCTATTCTTGCATTATACTCAGGTTAGTTCTTTCTCGGATGGTGTCTGTGTGGGCATGAATCGGTTTGTGGTGCACTTGACTTAAAGAACGATATTCAATGCTTTCAGGAAACACAAAGTTCCTGCAAGGCGTGCAAATTTACTTGTTATCAAGGGATCATTCTAATTTGAAGTCCGATTTTCAACATGGAAATGGCAAGGTTTGCATCATCTTTCACTTAATTTCGCTTCAGTAACCCGTTCCATGAAAAGCTAATCTTATAAAAATTCCTTTTCATGAAGATAGTGTATAGTAACATAAAATACTCACCTCGCTAACCTTTCTTCCCATATCTTTTTGCAGATAATGGTTAATTGCATCGAAAATCAGCCTGCTTTAGAACTGGTGTTGGGAAAACATGTGTTCTTGTCTGTTGGCGAATACTATTTAAGGACAAAAACCGGGTAATCTGATTTCAGTAACTGGTCTATTTATACTGTATACTTTATTTTTGTGCCTTAAAATTTTTGAAGTCTATTTACTGACAAAGAAAAACAAAATGATAGGCTACATTAGCCTGGCAAAGTGTCCACATCGGCTGATCTCTTTGTTATACTTATTTTTAGTTGTATAGTTGAATAGACACTAAAACAGAAGAGGTTAAATTACAGAATGCCAGTGGCAGTTACAATTTTGTTTGTTATCGGTTGCATTATTGAAGAAATATAGTTTTCAAACTTTTTATTATCGAAGAAATATAGTTTTCAATTTTTTATGTTACTTTAATTGTTAATGTAAATTAGTCATGGCGTGTAGGGTAGAAGGTTCATAATGAATAAGCCAATGTAGATGATATTAACAGTTCTTTTTTTTCAATTCTTTTCAGAGATTTTTTTTTTTTTAAATATTTTCAGAGGGGCTCTTTGTTAATTTTAGAGGATATTTAATAGTTTTTGAAAATTATTGGGCGCTTAATACTTAAGAATCTCTCGGGTGGATGATTTTAACCCTTTGGTTGTTATTGGTCATCTGAAAATGAATTATATTTTCTTATCGATATACAGAGGTAGTCAAACAATCAAAGGTATTGCACAATAAAATGGTCTTATTTGAAAAGTGTAGCTACGATTAGGGATGACTCATTCAAATATGAATTCATTAGATTGCTTAAACAAAATTGAGAGGATTGTTCATTTTTTGAAAATTGTTGTTAAACAAATTCTAAGTTTTCAGAGTTAACAGGGAAGCTTCCTTTTTCTGTTGCTTCTGCTATGAAAATAATATGAAATCAAAGTTTTTATGCCTAAATGAACTTGGTTTTATTTCTAGTTTGGATTTATTGATTTTGCTTCTTAAAAATGTTTGAACAAAAGGCTTCAACTTGCTCATCATATGCATTAAGCTGAAGTCCCAACAAAAAGAGGCATCCTTTTGAAGGTTCTATCCAAATTAATAATCTTTTTATTTACAATTTTATTAAAATAAAAAAAAAAAATGTAAACCACTCATAATTCATGATCCTAAAGCTATCTACAAACACTTATCAATTCATTTATATACTCCAAAATAACAAATGAGAGAGCCAAATAACAATATTTGTAAGGCAGATGAATTTCTGTTGCTATTTGTTTGTTTATTTGATATAAAGTTATTTAATAAACAAATTAATTTCGTAATATATTTGGCTTTGAGTAATATAGCCTACATGTAATGGACTAGGGAAGATGGTTCCTAACACTTCTAAATTAATAATTAAAATTGTTTCTGTATCTATTCTGTTATTTTAATTTTTTGTTTTCTGAATCCATTTGTTGTGTGTAGTTGTAAATTTGTAAAGCTTAACATTTATTTTATTACTTCTTTATCATGAAAAAGGTGTATATATGTAGCCTTTGAATCAGCTTAGGACAATGCTAAACGACTTCTGGCACCTGGGGTGGGCCGGCACCGTTGGACAATTCTTTGTTTTGCTGTTTTGATTTTCTTCATTCCTTCTTGGATATTCTTTTTGGAATTTTTTTTTTAAATTATTCTCAACAATATGCAGAAGGGTGGCGTGTTTGAAAAGTACACGAATATGGATTTTTTTGATGGAATTAATTAATGGTGTGGATTGTAGACTAATAAAAAGATTAGATTCTCATATCAGTCCATTAAGAAATAACTTAAATTTACATGAGGTTATATTAACCAAATCAATAATAACAACAGGTATTGAAGTCTAATAAAAAATCTTTGTGTGAGCTGGTCCGTGTACTCCACTAGTTTCAAAGGAATCAGAACTCGAATCCGCTAATTCCTTGGATTTGGACATATGTTCTGGTTCGAGTATCCGAGTTAATCACAATTATCCTATATTTAAAAAAAAAATGACAAACACCCCCCAATAGTTTACAAAAAATAAATTCTTACTTGGATACCTGGACCTCGGTTTTAGTTCCGGATTCTTATAGGGGTGGACCGGAACCAAAATTGCACAGTTCCGATTCCAATTTTTTAGAACCGAAACCGACTCAATGAGAATCAATTTTAGGTAGGAATCAGAATAAGAACTCCAAGTAACCTGCCAGTTCTAGTTCCGACCGGTTCTTTTGCACACCTTTATTAAAGACAACTCTTAAAAACAAATTGAAAATATTAAAAGTCTCAATTCTCAATAAGAATTTAATATCATTAATATATTCTCCAACGTACAAACATTCATTCCTATCTAATTTACTCACATGTTCTGCACCCATACATTTCC